>JACJUY010004452.1:46576-71498 GCA_014220935.1 Platorchestia sp. MABIK
GAAAATTGTCTTGAATCGAATTAAATTGTCCTTAAACTATTTCGTAAATTAGTTTAAGATTCCCTTGTCACGACAGAGGGGACAAGAGAGCGAAGAGGAGGGTGCATTAAGGATGAACTGTAGAAAACGAGGGGTCTGTGCCCTAGATGTGTTCCAGCACAGGATGCTTCGTGCAGATAATCAGCAAGTTAGGAAGGGGAGGAAAAAACAAAGCAGAGATAGTAAAGAAGGCACGAAAACTGGCGATAGCAAAGTGGACACATAAGGTACAAGCCCCCGAAGGCCTATCTATAACTCAGGTAATCTAACAGTATTGCCAATGCGTTGAAAAATTGACCTAACTTAAACATATTCGAATAAAATCGCATGAATTTTCAAAGTTTGCACTCATCTTGGCGTAAGTTTTTTTTTTTATACTTTACAACCAGTGTAATTTAGTTTTCGGAAGACAAATGCACACATATTGTTTCCATGTGTTCGAAATCGTTTTCAGCCTTTGAAACCCTACTCGTCAACTGTTTTTGAAAAGTCTCGAAAGATTAAACCATCGTTTATTACTTACTTCTGCTTTCCAATGTACACAGAAAATGTTATAAGAATCAAAATTGTACTCTTAGGCGTAGGTTATTGAACGTATCAAGCCCGAGTCGCTTTTGAACCAAACTCTTCCACGACGGCGTTTTCCAGTCCACTTGTTACGGGACAAAGGTGGCTTGAATCATAATCTAATAATTATCCAGTCCACGTTTTAAGTTTTGTCCGCCCACACTTTCTATTCCGGAGTTATCTCATCCACTCTTAATGCTTAACATTTTGGGGATTTTGCCTGTATGTACACTACCATGAATCTAAATTTTCATGAGCTGTGGTATAGATTGCGCAAAGCATTACATCTGCGTCAACTTTGGCAGTTAACACTTTTGACTGCGTCAGGTAAAACTAGAGAATAGCATTCAACTTAAATAAAAAGTCAATTTTACTGAGCAATGTTGAAAATAGCAAACATCAACTGGATCGTGCCTTCATATAGTTTTGATTGAGTATTTATAAAATTAAGTTTGTGATTACTGGTCTGTCAGCAGCATTGTGAAAATTCCCTAAGGGACTTCTGGTGGCTCACGTGGCAGTCGTGTTAATGACAACCTCCCTAATTAGTGAGCAGGACGGCTCCTGGTACAGAAGAATAATAAGGGGATTTGTAGCCTTATGCAACTATATGACGACGTGGTCTAAAGCAGTTCATACCTTTTCAATTAAGTTGAATCCAAAAATCGTAATTTCTTTTCTGGTCGTTTTAGTTGTTTTTACGACAGTTTCTGTCATCTGCAAAATACCAAAGCATTAATACTGAAGCTTTAATATTTGTTTGATCTCAATGGGAACGGTAATGATCGTACAGTTTTCACAATATTTTCTATTAATATTTTACATTTAATCCATGCTAACACAAAATCCTTGGTTCAAAACTCACTACCTAATCAAATAATGTTAAAAAAATTATGATATCCACTTTCAATATCAAAAAATAGACCCACAGAAATAATCTGACATTTGACACATTTTTTTAATAATGGTAATGGTTCAGTAAATTGATATGGATGGAAAATTTTGAAGACACGGAAATCTTAGGTTCAAATCCAACAAAATCTCTTTATAACAAGAATGACTATTATCGTATTCAGCTGGTATATTTCTTGGGTTTCTAGTCTGAAAAGAAGTATTCAAAAAAAGTATCTTTCATATCATGTGAAACTACTCAACTTTGACTGTTCGAGGTTGAAATAGGATATGATGTGAGCATAAATTAATATCACATCAGTTGCGAACAACTCCAAGAAACACAACTATCAAAGACTTACTATGTCATTTAGAGGAATTGCACATTACATTACGCTTTGGTGTAATAGGGATCAAATCTGACATACTTTTAATGAGATGAACCTTAGATAGCGAATAATTTTAACTATCGAATGAACATCCAATTTATCTCGCGGAATTACTCCGTAGAATGAGAAAATCCCGAGCGTGGCAGTACGGTCGCTCACGAATCTCATTTCCATCATGTGCAGCCAAGACATAATTATTGCACAGACGTTGCATTTCGAAATTGAGATACACGCAATGAACGGCTCGCCTCTTCGCTGGAAGGACGTCTGGAAAATACATTTGACACAGCAATATACTGGCTTGCAAAATTGTAAGCTATGATATTTCTTCCTAAAAATCTTAAGCTATTTCTTCTTCCGGAGGAAGCCCGTTCTATGGGAGCTATAGCGGCGCTGGGAAAGAAATTGGTCATCCGATCTCAGTAAGTCGGCATGATTTTCTGCGGTTACATCTAGAGGCTCTTTTTTTTCTATAATTCCATGTTTTCTTTCTTGAAAGGATTCCCTTGCTGTGTTAAATGCTAACTTTTCCTCGTTACATGTCGTTTTGTCGATGGTAAGGGTTTACACGCACGCCACGCACGCACACACTGTAAATGAAAAATTCGGAAATAAAATGAAAAGCTCACGAAAAATTTAGAAGAAATTTCCCAATATTATATAAGCAAAAATTTAAATTGAAAAAATCATAATTCGATCGAAGTTGAATGCTTGCGTGTCACATTTACTCAAAAACAACTCATCAATTATGTTGTGACCTAACGTTTTTTATCCTAACTTTCAAAATAACGCGCCTCAACTAGTTGGTAATTCGATAGTCCCTGACTAGAAGATACACAGCAGCTGGTCATGACGCAGAACACGCTAACAACGTTCAAGTTTACATTAGCATGAGGCAACGGTTCCGTCAACTCTCCACTTCAGAACGATTTAATATTAATTTAATGCTTTTAATACTAAAAATTAAACAGTTTTTGATTAACACTTTGACCGCAATTGGTTAAACTGAAGTTCAGTATTCAATTCAAATTTAAGGTCAATTGTAATTAGCAATTTTAAAAATAGCAACATCAACTTAATCATGCCTTCACTTTGCTTTAATTTAAGTCTTTAAGAAAATTGAGTTTGCGACTACTGGTCGTTGAGCAGCATTATAAGAATTCCCTCCGTTGCCACCGGTGGCGCACGTTGCGGCCAAAGTGTTTTTGTTTTCTAATAGCACTTCTTTTCTTACGCATCCTATTGTAGAGAGCTATTCTAAGAAAGCTAACGCATTTCGAAAATATAATATTTCTATTAGACAATTCGAATAAATCTAAGCTTTTACAAACGTCAATATTTTCCTGAACCTTATTATGGGTGCTTGAGTGATAGATTACAATTATTGTTGGACGCGTGGAATACAGAAAAATAAATAAAATTAGAGTCATTTTTAATCATATTCGCTTACAAGCCAGAAAGGAACAGCTCAAAATTTAAGTTTATTAGTGAGTTTTCTTTCAGTTCGATAAGCTACATTTTTACGTACAATGACAATTTTTTCTTTCAACGACTGTGTTACATTTGATTTTTATTGTTTTTCACCATAAATAATTCAACATTTTTTATTCCAGGAAGTAAACTACATTCAAGTTTCAAGTTGCACTCCGAAAGAGACTGTCAGAAGAATGAAGCAAGGTACCTGCAGAAAACACAGTAGAGATACAACCTGAAAGTGAAATTAGACATCTAACATGGCGGAGTGGCAGCGAACTCAGTTGATGAGTTCATAAATTTCTCTTGATGACAATGTTAGCCATGTTAGCCTATGATTATGCAAACCGATAACACGGAAAATTTTTCAAGTCATTCCAGCTGCTTTGAATCTACCAACTGATAATTTTCAAGACTATTCATCCTATAGTCTCACAAACCATTCTAATGTATACTTATGTACAAAATTTAATTCTAAAACGTCTGTAAAAATTTATTGAAATCTTAGAGGCACAATTCTAACTGACAGCAAAATAGAATTCGAGAGAGCACAGAAGGGACAATTTTTAGTCAAGGATCGACCAAAAACGAGAAATTCCAAGTTACCAAAGATGCAGCAGCGCCCCACACTAACGCACGTCCTGCGAATTATCGTCTTCGCTGCACTCTGCACTCAGGTCAGTTCATTTTTTTATACGAAGTTTTGCTCACTGCAAATCATATTACTATCGTCAAAATTTAGCCCAAATTCAAGAGTCTAAATTTCGAGTAAATATTCTCAATTGTTCAACTTCACATAAGTCGTAAGTAACCAGATGCATGCTCTTGTGAAGCTCTACGCATGTAAAATAAGAAATAGTTATCTGATAAGTACAATATATTGCACATGACGTGTTTGTCTCACTCTCACTACACCTCCTCTTCTAAGTTCACATGTAATAGTCTCTCTCACTCTTTCCCTCACATTTGACGCACAAATGCATTGTGTGAAATTAAGCTCCTAATTTATTCGAATGGACTTCTGTATTCAATTTATTCTGTTCTTGCACGCATCCTTCAAAGAATACATTTCTTCCATAAAATTTAGCAAATGCACTCACATGAGAATTTTTACAAACACTCACTTCTTATTCAGTCTGCCCTTCACTGAACCCTTTTTCAAATGTCAAACATTAAATCCTCTGAACTCTCCCTCTTCTACTCCAGAGACATAATTACCTATAAAAGCGCTCCTTTCTAACTCTAAACTTCTTCAACACTTTTCCCCTGTTATCGAATTCATAATCGCTACATTCGAACACTTACTTTCTTAACACGTCTCCTGTTTTCAAATACGGTGATATAATCTCTCATTTCGAAAATTCTTTCGACACAGCACATCCCCACACACAGCCTCATTTACTACCCACTCCAAGTCGGGAATTCCTCATCCCACCTACACTTCAGCCCCCAAATGAGAGCCATCATGTACCCATCATCTGCATGCTTTACTGAACTCCTTCAACAACAGCTGCTCCACTAGTGCAATTCGAAATGTTTTGCAACGTTCATTTCCCGTTCATTGAACTCTCATTTGACTCTTACGAATTCGTTACTCACTTCCATGTGATGTTGATTTTCATTCAATATTCACTGAGATCAGCAAGCATCACGTCCCTCTGGTTAGCGGGAAAGGCGAAGTCTCGCGAAAGTTATTTTTAAATCCAAAAATTAAGCGACGCTCAGAGCTGAGCCTTTAACATGGAAGTCAGGCTTCACGCGGTTGAAGCATTAAAGCTGCGCTGCTATAATCTACTTCGTAAATATCACATTTTCAAACCATTGCTCGGGTTAACCCCCTTTCAATTAGGAAACATCAATTTAAGGGTTTTCCATCTCACCATCAAACTGCTCACAAGTCAGCAAGCTGCTTAGCATGTAAATCAGCTCACAAATCTGTATACATTACATCTCACATAAATGTCTACAGCCCTGATATGCTACTAAAGACAGTCCAAACAGTTTATAAGTTGTGCAATAGAATTAGAAAAACTAAACGTATAACTCATCTTCATACAATCTACCAATCAGTGTAAAACTCATTTCGTAGAACTAAGTTTTGAGTTATGCCTGGAAACAGCAAGTGACACAGCGGTCAAAACTGCATGTGGTAACATTGCAGCTTATTTTTTCGAAATTATTGACGTAAAAGTTAGTTCTGACAATTTTTTTAGAAGTGTGTTTAACGGAACAATTTGAACTTCACATCGCCACACATGCACATTTTCACTCAAATTTTTCAAGAGAAATAGTCAGGGATGGGGAGTTTCAAAAATTTCTTAGATGAGCAAGAAGTGCTGGCGTTAGAGGAATAAGAATCAGTAACGTTTACTAACAGAACGCTCCTGGCTTTAGGACACGAACACATCAATTAAATAGTCTGTGGGATCAAGTGAAGCCCCATGTTTCTCCCTCTTATCATGGTCTCCAACAAATTCATCTTATGCTTTCGTACTCTACAGAAAAAAGTTAATTTTAAGAAGATGTCAGTCACTGAGGTTTCATTCATTCAAAAATCTTTAGTATGCGTCACTGCCGCCCGGCAGATGATTTTTATCAGATCAAACCTATCATCCACGACGTCTTCCATGGTGCCGCTGCGTATTAGTTGAGTCTTTTTAAATCACCCGATCTGAGAATATTTGAGTCCTTATGTGTGAAATTGATTTTAGGCTGCCAAAACTTATTCTATTACATGTTTTTTTTTCTGTGTCATAATCTGTGAAGCAACACGGCGGACACGAATATCCAAATATCGAAACAGGTCATCCAGAGTCACAGCTGTGAATGCGAGTTCGCAGAATACAAAAACTGCAGCCGCACCATAGACATCGCAGTGCTCATGCAAAATTCGACGGCCCGACAAGCTCTCCCAGTGATTTACTTGGCCAAAAAAGACCTGGAGGAACAAGGACTGCGAGGCCCTCTACAGAACTGGAGCATCAGCATCACTTACACGGACACCAAAGGCTCGAATGTCGACGCTGCATTGGAAGCGTATCGTCTGCATCATGACGGTGAGTAGCGCACCGGACAGAGAACAAGAACTAAAAGAAATCATCTTCATTGAGAAATGAATCAGAAGGGATTTCCCAGGCACAACTGGGTAAAATTAGACACTATTTGCCTAAACTGTCTGAATCAAAGGTCGATCATACCTGAATTTTTTTTTTGCGTGATGGATTGATTATGTTGCTTTCAAAGTAGAATACGCTCTGTTTCTGGCATTTTTAAACATAACAAAAGAGATCCTTCGATAAAATACACTCAATATCTGAGTAGTTACTCAGGATTCCAAACTCTGAGTTCGTGCAACTCCGACGTTACTACAACGACCATCTAATCTCTATTTTTTCCAATGGAGAAACCGCTTAAAATCCGAATTACTCCAACTCTCACTCGACGACGACTTGACTTACAACCGTATTACAGAAACCAGTTACCAAGTGCTCGTTCTGCAACATCATTTTTGCGATCAAAAGACAAAGATGTTACGAAGTTCCATTTAGTTTAATGAAACTTCGTTGTTTCGCTGTTAGAACGACATTCAATGAAGACGATAATAATTGTAGACGGAGTGGCTAGAAATCTTTGGCATTATTTTTTATCTCACGAAGGACTACAAAAAGGCGCGGCCAACGTTGTTTGCACAAACTACGGTAGCCATTTCTGTATCCACGCATGTTAGAATTGCATTGAATAAAAACTTCTCACGCTCAAAAATTGCACCTAAATATCAAAGTATAACTTGAGTTAAACTTGCATGGATTTTTAACCTTCATAGTATTTTAGTTCTGAAAGACACAATCGAATCCTACACTCGATGAGAAGTGTTTTTTCATCAATACAGTACATGGGTGAAAAAATTTTCAAAAGCGAGCCAAAAGTGAGCCATTTTTAGATGAATTTCATCATCACATTAAGAGGACTAAGAACTTGATAGCGAATAAAATGCTAATAAAATTAGTCATTTAATTTATTCAAGCAAAAAAGAAATTGAAAACGTTTCGGAGACCAGCTGCGTCATCAGGTCTGTAATAAATGGAACTGGTCTCTGATATGTTTTTGATTTTTGTTTCTTTCAAAGAAAAAACGAGCTTTATCAAGCTTTTCATCGTTTTTAAAATTTTTAATAAATCCCCGACATAAGCATTTAGAAGATCTCTATCACTAGGAAAACAAAAATATTTTCCGAAACGCATCGAAATTTACCCTCCTACATTATTCTTTTTCAGCGACAAAGAAGTGTCAGCGCATCGCACCACGCACGCCAACAGAAGACTGCGCGGCTGCGGGGCTGTCGCAGTCGGGTGAGACCTGCACCTATGCTCGATATTTAGCCCTTCACTGCGAGATTACTGTGAATTGTTGAAACTTAATTCAACATATTATAGAACAGATTTATAACCATTTCAGGAATCAGTCTCCTGCGAAGTAAACGTTCAATTGCAATAATTAATGCTTGAACAGCTATATAGAGATGAGATTCAGAATAATATTTATGGGTTTCTACGCTCTGTGTTATAAGATGATTAGCGTTATAAAAGCTGCCATGGATTCAGTTCTCTCTCCGTTATTATTTTCTTTATTTATGAATCGATTCATTAAACTAAATCTATCATGAGGTTTTATGTTAAGAGAATTCGTGTAACTTACCTGCACAGCCTATATGGAAAACTTTTGTGCGAAATCATGAAACTCGATACTTGCGCAATAATATATTTTGAGATTAGAGTACAGACAAAACCTCAAAAATGGGACTTACTTTCGCTGCACATGTATTACCGAATAATATTAATTCCTTTTGATGTTACACTAAATGAACTTGCCCTGGATTTCCTAGTTACAAAATATTCAAACATTATTTTTCTAAATTCAGATATCGTTTAACTGTGCCCATTTCTAAAAAAAAAACAATTTAAACAATTTTCTTACTACAAGTGATACACCAATAGATTGTTTCTCAAGTCTATTACAATGGACATATTTGAGTACAGCTATGTGCGGACCCGAATAAGTTCAACGACTTCTAGGACATCCTATCATCAATGCAATTTTAAGGTGTACAATTATGTTTCACCAAATTCACATAACACAGTTGCACACAAGACTGATCAATAAATTGGTTCGTTCAAGATTCGATGCTTAATTTTACGACAATAGTAAAAATGAGCTGAATGAGAACTTGGAAAATATTGAAAACTATGTCAATAATCATGGTAAATTACCCTTGCAAGATAAATCATAGAACAGAAAAGATTTGACTTGATTGCCTTATGTGATTACTATTCCGATAGAAATAAGGATTCAAGATTTGTTTAGGTAGCTTTGTAAGAACTTTGTTCACTGATCTCAGCAGAGACCGAATTTCAAGTCTTGCTTCCAATAAAGAGGATATTGTATTGGGACCGAGCTTTTGAATAATAAGGATGTATGAAGTTACTTCTATTTCGGGTTATATGGTCACGGAGAGCTTGTAGATCCAAAAATTTTGGTATTTTTTATCTTTTGAATGAAACATTCGTGTGAGTATTATATTCTAATTTTCTTATCGCTCTAATGCCTCTTTTTTTGAAACGTAAAGAGAAAATTATTTTTTTATCAGTTTCGTGCCATGCTTTCATTCTGATTTATAAACCTGATGCACTGAACGTTCGATAAAGTTTTTTAAAGCTTCTCCAGGTAATCCATTTTTTACTTTATTAATGATTCCTATAGATTTTAATAATTTAATACTGATATGTGTAATATGCTCTTTGAATGTTAGACGTTTATCTATTAAAATGCCTAGGAACTCACAGAAGGAGTGGATTCTTCAGTTTCACCAACACCGATCTTAATGTGTGGAGGAGACGCATTCCGCTTGTTTGAGAATATAATGTATTTGGTCTTATCGATTTTGAGGCTTATTTTATTAGCTTTGAGACACATTAAAACTTTTTGCAGCTCTTTATTTGTAATTAAAATGTGATTTTCATTGGGAACAGCCGTAGAAAGCGTGCTGTCGTCGGCAAAAAGTGGGAATTTGAAAATTGAAGTAGATTTAATTATTTTGTTGATAATGATTAAAAATAGGATGGGCCCAGGGACAGACCCTTGTGGTACTCCACGGGAAATAGTGAAGTAGTTCCGATTGTGCATCGTCGATGTCAACGTATTGCTTCCGATTTGTAAGGTATGATTTGAACCAACATGTGCAACTCTTCTAATGCCATAACAATGGAATCTCTATTGTTAAATGTTATTGTCAACGCAAATGAATGCTTTTTGAAAGTCGAGAAAAACGAAGAATTTTCAATGAAGGTACTCGTTGTCGACATAGGATCTCTATACTTTGAACATCCTCTACTTCTTATAAGAAAACTTTACATCCACGATTACCAGATTAGTCTTTTTTTGGCCAAAATTTTGTTATTTGGCCTTTTTTCATATACAATTGAGTGAAATTGGAGAAGTATATACGGAGAAAAGGCTAATCAGAGAACTTTGATTACACTTTCCGCTCTGAAAATAATATTTTGAGCTCCCTCACAGTGTAGGATCTAGCAAAACAAATAATTATTACAAAAAACAAATTTCATATATGGGCTAGCTGTTTCAAATCAAAGTAAACTACTCTCAGCGCATTAAAACTAAAATTTCGATCGTCAACGTTTCAAATGTTAAATGTAGACAAGTCTTGGAGAACTGGAGTTCAGTCAAACATCACTATTGGGCGAAACATGCACGAATAAGAGTAAGAGAAGTTACTATTACTCCTATTCATTTCAGACTTAGATCGCCGAAAATTATCCAGTTCGAGAAGCCACGGTGATGATTTCATTGGAAAAGCAAAACGCTATCTAAATATGTGTCATTATTTGACTTTGCCATTAATTTAATGCTTCCATCAAGAATAAATAGCTGAAAGTAAATATGAAGTAAGTTGTGTGAGTGGTCCATTGTTAAGTGGCATGAGAGGTTAATTTACGCATAACCCTGTCGGTATCCTCATGAAGAAAATTTAATACTTCTGCACATTGCAGAAGCAAAATTTTCGGTTTATTCTTAATTGTATTTCCCTATTTTACACGTCAAGTTCATTGCAGAGCAAGCATTCTCTCTGGAACACATTAAACACAATAATAATGATAAACTCAGTTTATGACAACTTCGGTCACATTGAACACAAGGCAGCTAATAAGACGAACGACGAATGCTACAATTATGAATTTGAACGACGACACCTATTCGGTGTGATGTTAATAACAAAAGACGCCACTTAAGCGTTAGAAAAGACACATCACACACATTTAGAAAACCATAAAACACTGGACTTACGATTAAGTTCTGACTGACTTGGAAATTTTTAAAATATTGAGTAAATATCGGAACGGTTTCGTAAGTCCTTTCGAAATCTCTAGTTACATTAATCTGAGCCGTACTCAATTCTCCCGTTCCAAAGCTTATGTTTGGATGACTATAACAAATTGTGATCACTCGTGATATTGACTGACCCTTGTAACCCCCCGCAGCCAAGGACAAGTGTCGACATGAAGAAGTCAAAAAGCCAGCAGACGACTGCGGACCGGAGGAACATTCCCAGTTAGGTGAGAATGAAGCTTCAACTTTTTTTGTTCTTTTTTCTGTTTTAGCGAGTCTGCAGATGAAACAAATAAATAAATAATACGACAGGTTTTTCGCACGGTTAAAACTGAGTGAATTGTTCATTAAGCATAATGGCAGAGTTATTTGTCCCTTTGGAATGTCATTTACAATAATGTCGAATCATTACGCGTAAATGCAAATCCAGTTAAAACACTTTCTTCAATCTCATTAATTCCATGCGGTCTATTAAAATTTCTAACTGAATTTTAGCTCAACGAAAAGAATTAAAATGATTATAACAATTGTTTTTCAAAATCAATTGCTATGAATTGCTGCAACAAATAAAGTGCTGTGCCAGCGTTTGATGTTGCAGGGACATCAAACGAGCTCTTTAGGAACATGTTCTCTTTTTTGTGTACCGCTAAAATGCTGACATGTTATCGTTAATGATTCGAATTATATTTTCTCCGTAACACAAACTTGAGTTCTCCCATCCCTAATTTCGTATTTAAAAGATTTTTGAAAAAATAAACTTCCCATTAGGCTGCTAGGATAGGGATAAAATGAAGAAGCGCCAGTTCGCCTGAATACCGACGCACTCGGAATAATTTTGCGCCGCTAATTTCTGAGAGCACTGCGCCGCCCTGTATTAAGCAGAATAAAGCTCGTCACCGAGCAACAAACGCATGAAAGCAAGATCTGTGAGCTGACTAGTAAACGCACTGCAGTTGAATTTCGTCCCTGAAATCCGAGCAGAAATCTAATCAAGTTGCTGGGAAATCTCTCTAATGAGATAAAACAACTCGTGTAAGCCGCTCACCAGGCATGCTCTCATCTCAAAGATTAGGCAGTTCACATGAAGGCTTTCACTACGTCAAATATGATTTTAACTAAAGGCGCAAGTTCATCTGTGTGACTGCTAACTCTTTAAATTAGCCATACACTATACTAGGAAACAAAACCTTATTTTATAATACGTATAACTAGTTATTAAATTCTAACAAGCAGCTCATCGTGCATAGCTTTTTCGCGTCATCGCATACATGACATATTCTTCATAATTCTCACTTCATAAATATTAAACTTTATCCCATACCTGCCATCTAGGAGAATTTCTCCATTATTATCCAAAATTTTCTCCAACTTAACATTCGTCTTCAGTACCCTTGTTCAACCTGGATGAGCTTTTATATTCTTGTCTAAAATTGAAACATCTGGCCGTGGTTGAGGCTCAGGTCGGCCTTAAACTTCAATATTTAATAACGTCAGCAAAGCTTGAAAAGAAAAATACGCGAGGGACCCTGATCCTTTGAAACAACAGCTTCTTGTTCAGAACTCAGAGCAAGATTCACAGTTTGAACCGTGGACAACAAGGTATCTAAAGAATTTGCTAAGCTAGTTCTGAAGACTAAAATTGCACTCATTCGATATTCTTGTTCATCAGCGAAGTATTTCAACTAATCGACGTAAAAATTGAATCCTGTTCATGGTTGTCGTGGTAAAGTTGTTGATTTAAAGCGGCTATGCTTTAGAGAGAATAAGATTTGCAACAATTTCGGTTATGTCGTCAGAAGTTCGATGCAAATTTACATTAAATAAAATCAAAGTTTCGGAGAACTTCCCAATCTTCGTCGTTCTTACGGCTGATAGACAAATTTTTGGGCCTGCACTGAAATATATGAAAACGCTATAACTACGACTTATTTTATTCCCCATGCAGGAAATTATTCGTTCATTTTTCTCTTTCTTCAACAGACTTGTTTTTGGGTCCGGTTGAGTACTACTCAATGGTGGTGGTAACTCGGCACGCCACACGGTGGAAGATACCAGTCCTCACCCCTGCCGGCAATATAAAAGACTTTGATGGAGAAAAATACAATTCTCTTTACAAGATTCACGGAAAACATTCCCAGGTACGGAAGTTCAAAATACAATGTGGGATTCGACTGAGGTCACCTTCAAAATAGTAACAAGATTCATGACAAACATTTTCTGGTGCGGAAATCATAAAAACAATGTGGAATTTGATGGAAGGTCACCATCAAAACGGTGACAGCAAAACAAATGTCAGGGGCAGCATGAAAATGTTGTCGAACTATTAGTGTTATCTTCGAACGTCCAGGCACAAACAGCAGTGAACCGAGAAAACAAAGTCCTAAACAAAACAAAAAACATGTTTTATTTTAACAAAAAGAAGGCCCATCTAGTTCTCAGCTCAGGACCTCATATTTTCTTCATGGGAGCGCTAATTCCTATAGGTACGATAGTTGTATCTCCCTGGGAGGGGGGGGTGTCGCAAAAAAAAGGATTTGCAAGGATTGTAGAAATTTGAGGTTAATACATACTGTAATTTATCAAAGAAATGACATGGGCACTACAGCCAACTGTGTGGTTTGAAATACCGCCACCCAAAAATAATCTGGCAAATGACCAGGGTCACGCTATTCCTTTGTGCCATCATAACACACCAGGATCCCACATAAAGTTTATTGATACAGTCAATACTTTCTCACAGCCTAAATATATTTGTACACGCCGAATCCATTTTACATATAAACTTCAAAATACACCGAAAATAAAAACGAATCCTACTTAGACTATGTTCAGTGAGAATTTCTTTAATTTTTTGTTCTTATCCTTCCAAATTTGTAAAGAAATTAAACTGCGATTTGTACATTACAAGAGTGAGAAGTCGTATATTTTTGATTTTCTTATGATTTTCAGCTATAATTTTTCATGTATTTCGAAAATGTAGGATGAGATAAAAAAGTGCGCACATACCGAATATCCTGTTCCCAATGGTACTTCCAACAACAGCCAAACCAAGAAATTATTTCGTTGTGTGTTCAAACATATAACGGCTGAGTATGATATAAGTTTTTAGAATATTCATGTGTTTAAGAATAAGAACAAGCGCTTTCATGTTTTTAAAATATTCATATTCGCCAAAGTGTTACTCGCTTCAATTTTGAAAATTTTGAAAATCCTCAACCCTCAAGCTACTCATGTGCAAATATTTGAACAGTAGGAGATGCAGAAAAATATGCTATTATTTAATTTGTGGGATTTATACGAGTGAGAAGATGGGCACAACTTTCAAAGTCACCTTAATTGCTACGGCGCAACTCAATAAGCTTCAAGCACGCACCCAGCGATAAATATAATCTTACATTTAATCAATTTAAAACAATTTTAACGATTTATTAACCACAAGTGATACAGAGATAGATTGTCTCGTAAGTCCAGTACGAAAAAAAAGTTTATTTCCAATAGAGATGGTACAAAAGTACCATCATTGGTTTTTAAAATATCTCAAAGTTAATACACTTAGATGATACACACACATGAGGATTGTAATACCCATGTCACTAGTCGAAAAGAAATGATTGAGAGTAATGTACTCCTAATATTGCTTAATCTACATTTGATGATACATGTAATTATAATTATGAGAGACAACACAATTTCATGTACGATGCATTTTCATTGTGGGGTGAAAAGACTTTTGACAGTTTACATGTACATGACATAAAACTTTGACATTCATGACGCCAGGAAGTAATATTAGAATTGCATGTTTCGGCAGATGTTTAAAAATATAATTTCAAAGAAGCATGAAAAAATATAAGTATAAGCATGAGGACCACAAAAATAACAAGTTTTGTATGTCTAATTAAAATTTTTTAACACAACGCTCATTAGTTAAGCATTTTATTTAATTATAAATGAATGATCACACAACAAATTTATGTTTTTTTTTTGCATGGATGCTTTACAACAATAAAGAGATGACGAGTTAAGTATTGTTACAAGTTGAGAGTGAACAGAAAAAAGGACCAGTGTCTTTCGTTAAAATTCCAGTTGCCAGCCTAGCACACACATATGTGCATATGTACATGAAAATATATACACATATGCATGCACATACACACCTACGTACATACACCCAACACGCATACATACATAAATACTAATCTATGCATCTAGGCAATCACAGTACAAATGCTTTCTACAAAAAAGTTGTGCGATGTTTTGAAATATAAGATAATGAGCAAAGGAAGTTCGTGAAAATTTTTTCAGTAGGTGTTACCGCTTACAATTTAAAATGAAAAAACGAAGCGATGTTTAGCTAAATATTGTAGCGAAAAGATCCTTGGTTGATAAGCGTCTTAGTTATCATCTGTGGGTGATCGTGCAGCAAATTTATATATATTTTTTATAAATGCTTTACAATAATGAAGTGAAATGAAGTATTACGTAGTGACACATACACCCAATACACAAGTTAGCATAGGCGCAAATATCAGCGTAAAAAGTCAGTATAAACTAACATTCCAATCGAGGGACTCGGAGAAAATATCTTTTGTCACGGCACGATGGTCAAATTTGAGTATAGCTACCTGTGGGCACGAAATTTTAATGATATGCGAGAGAAGTATCTTAAACTTCAACAATGAATATTCAATGGCTAACTCCTGTAAATCAGCTTGGAGTCGCGAACAAAAAAAATTGCGGCATACGAAAGAAGGTAAGATGCTGCTGTATTAAAATGCACACGAGGGACGCAGCCAGTCTCCGTGAGCTATGTTAGTTAAATTGAATTCACACGCAGGAAGCTCACACATTTTAAAAAGATTCTATCCCAATAAAGGGAATGTATGATCGCCTATCATTGGTCTTCTTTCTCTTGCAGCTCGCCTCCAGCATCAGGAAAATGTGGATGAACTGGAAATGGAACGATACCTACTTCCTCTTCGAGGACTACGGAGGAGACACCGTCAGAGGAAGGACTCCTTGTTTCTTTGGGATGGACTCCATCAACAACGAACTTATCAACCATAAGTTCCGTGTTCAGTACAAAATTATCACCATTGACGAGTATTACGACGCCAAAAAAACTCTTCGAGACATTGGGAGCAAAGCACGAAGTGAGTTCAAACATTTATAGTAACACGATCCGAGCAGGTCAATACTTTTACGTGTCCATGCTCACAGAAAGTAGAGCACGACGCTACCAAGTTCTAGTACTGTGCTGTTTTAAGCAATACCTTGTTATTTAGCTGCAGTTAAGTCTTAAGTTAGCTTTAAACTTCAGTGTTTAGTAATGTCGGTGAGGCATGAAAAGCTTCGATAAAATGGAAAGAGTTTCAGAATATCCAAAAGGAAATGTGATGTAAATCAGTAACACTTTATTATTTACATACGCACTAAGCCCTATGGAAAATTTTCTCACTTTCTTCGTAGCATATCAACAATTAATTCACTTTATCGTAGATTAGATTTCCTGCATGTTGTAGAAACTAATTTTTAGAGATGTTTGAATTTGCACTTCCGTTTCACTACTCACATCTGCATTGAACTTTACATCCTGAGAAGATGAAAATACTAAGCCGTTGTATTTGGGACTGGTTTGTGTGGTCAGCAACAACAATAGCCCCAGGCTGACCCAAAATTATTTAGCAGAATGCTGAATGTAACAACATTCGTCATTATCAGGAACTTACGTTACTGAGTTATGTAAAATTCACGCTCACCTCAGAACTTAAAAGTATCAGAAACTAAACTCTCTTGAGGAATTCCTCGCAGAAAGATGGCATAATCTTCATTACAGACAGTCTAAGGGGCTAGTTACAAAAGAATTCTTGAAAAATGCTTAAGAGTTTGATGCATGCCTTTCACTGTACGGCTGTCTGTTCGGAATACATCACAAGTTCAAGCTCACGCTACAGAGCGAAAATTAAGATGCTCTATTTCTGGTTCACCCTCAAGTCACGATTGTTATCGTCATTCGTAAAACCTTTGCAACTAAAGTTGTATAATCGCACATGTTTTATGAATGAAGCTCAAAAAATAGCTTCTAGTTGAGTAAATATTCAGAGCATGTCTAATGTTTTCCTGACGTTAATTAATCAAATTTTACAATAGAAATTCTTCTAAAAGTTCTGCCGGTGTTCAGTTAAATAATTCAATACTGCCTTCTCCACACAGTTGACCAACAACATTAATACACCTGTGCACCAAAGAATTCGTAACAGCGTATTCTTTGAATGGTCAATATTCTTTAAAGGTAAATTTTTGTGGCTCGCGACGTTGTGTCTACCAAGGACTCTTCTTAAAAAATCCTTCCAAGAACTCCATTTTTTGTTCTGTGAAATGAATTTTCAAATTTTTGAAGCAGCTGAGTCTTTCTTTCTCGTATAGCGATGACCTTGTTTTACTCGTTCGTGTTCCTTAAACAAATGCGTACTTGTTCTTCGAGCAGTCGTACTGATGTGCTTCGAAAACAGAACGAGGTTGATGGAGACGATGCAAGCCGCCAGGAACCCAAGCTACTCGAACAAGCAAGACTACGTCTTCATCAACGTCGACATGACAGAGTAAGAAACAGGAAGCATGCCGCATCATGCGGTATCAAGTTTATTTAATGTGTTCATATTTTTTACTTCCCGTAATTTTTGCTGCTCCCACTTCCGGAGTAACATCTTTGAAAACACTTAAATTGAAAGCTACGCCACTGATTCAAACTTAACTTAAATTATTTTTCAGACTCAGTTTATGCATCGGGGCTGCATGAATAATATACTTGGTGGATGAACTTGATTCAAATTTTCATTCAGCACAATCACTTCTGAAAACAAGCGTCGAATTTTACGCATTTGGTAAACTTATTTTCTTTGAATTGCTATTCTGAATTGCTTCTGAACCTCAAGATATTTCACGCTTGATTCGTTGATTGTTGATTTGTTGATAAGTTGATTTGATGCAATGGGTGCGAAAGCTCAGAGCAAACACAATCACATAAAACTTTCGCTCTAGTTAGTATCAATTTTTTTATTACTCGTAAACTAGGCTCACGAGAGCATCAATTTAAATCATTCCTTTCAAATTCAAGAGTTGATTCGTTTTAAATTATTTCGACGGCTATGATAGTCCTGTACTCCTGTCGTCCAGATAGTGTCTTATAAATCACTGCTAAACACAAAAACTCCTTGTCCACAATAGCTGTGATTTTAAAACTAATTAAATCGGAGTAAACGCGCTTTCAAAGGGCAAGATTCGTATGTATTATTTTACTCCACTCAAGTTAGAATAAGCTGAATTGGAGCAAAGTTGAAAACAGTTACATTCAATAAGCTGCAATCTCAGCAGTCAAGTAACAAGGAAAACAAATACTAATATTTCTAAATTGTGACAACTTGACGTGAACTACTACCCTCACCTCGCAGAGCGGCTGAGGACTACAAGCCCTGGCATGAGCTGGACTCCGCTTCCGCCAGTATCTTCGAGCCGATGTTTGTGGTCGCGTCACGTACACCAGATAATGACGATTACAGGAACTTCACCGAGAGAGTAAGAACGTCTGCAACCCTAAAACTCGTCTGCTAGATTGAAAGTAAAATACACGCTCGCTCGGACTCCTTTTCATTTTGATACTTTAGAAAAAATGGTAGCGGTTCCAACGCAGTTTTCTGTTCATTTTAATGGATCTGATCACCCTCTGGAAATGTTTTCGAAGTGTTGACAGATCGTCATAAATTTAGAAATCGTAAATACTTTTTGTTTACTTGCAAGTAAAGATTACCGTTTTAGCGTATACTGCGACTTAGAAATGTGTTCTATTGAGAATGGGGAATTTATGACTCTGTAAATTGATTTCATCAAATAAATGTTGAGTTAGAATGAGTTCGGCTGTGCGAAGTTTTTCAGTAGAAATCCGATAATTATAAAGAACACATAATTAAACTCTTGCTCAAATGAACGATAAATATAAACAAGAATAATAATGTGGTAAGAGTGCAAGCAAAGTTTCGCTGAGTTTGCTAACTCTGTTTAAAGGAAGCGCGTGAACGTGTCATATTCCATTACTTCTGACCACGGGAGGTTCAAATTTGATCACACTGTAATCGTAATTTTTAAATTCAAAACATTAAATGAAAAAACTCAAACTTGAAGGTCCTCCTAGACCAAAAAGCACACAGCTTATCCGAGTCGGCGCAGAAAATTTAGGCTACAAGCTGTACGATGAAGTAAAATGTTTGAAACCCCGGCTCCATGCCGGGGAAGTTTAAAAACCAATGATGTAGTTTTTGTATCATCTTTAATGGAAATAAGCTGTATTTCTTTTATTTTCTTTCTGTTTCCAGGTGCGGCGCCTGGTGAATGACTCGAGCCAGGTGGAGTTGCAGCAGCACCTGAGCATGGCGGGAGGTAACCCGTCCAGCACGCCGGTCTCCCCCTACGTGGCGAGCTTCTATGAGGGCGTCTGGTTCTTCGTCGAAGCCTTCAATCGAACGCTTGAGAAGAAAAGATCTACTCCCAATCAAGAGATCAACGTAACCACTGAAATATTCAATGAAATGAACACGGCTACGTTCTACAGTACGTGCAGTGTACATAAGAATTTTCCCAACTTTTTGTAAGAAACTTGAGAGAAGAAATTAGAAGTACGACGTTAGATAAGTTATCAGTAATTTTCGCAACGAGGGCTTATCGTATATAAACATTTTCATTGTTGTGTAACGATGGCTGTTTAAATTTTTTCCAGTTTCAGTAAATTGTATCTCAAATCCGCTTCGTATGAATAGTAACTTCTTAAGTAAAGCAATGAGGATGTATCTCAGGAAACACACGAGAAACAGAAAATGTTCATTGCAACACTCTTTCAAGGTCTCTCTTGCAATTCTGCAGTGTTTTCAGTCAACTTGATTAACTTTATGTACATCAAGACATCTAGTTCAGGTCGATCCTTATCATGAGCTTTTCATTTGCTTCTTCCTGGCTCCAAGAAAGACATTCAAGGAGCAAGTACATAATTTTTACATTATTTGAGAAAGCATTGTGAAGTTATCCTATCCGTTGGTCTCTTGATAAAAGAATCATGACTGCGAATAAGCATCTAAGATGTGTATATATAGGACATTACTACAATATATTTGAACAGAGTTAAGCGAACGTACATATAATGACACAGAAATGGATCACTTTTGTCAAGTCCGAGATTAATAAAGAGATTTTGATGCTCTCATTTTTCAAACAGTTTATTTTCCATCAAATTTTTGTACTGTTGTTAGCAAAGCACGCACGACAAAATCCATAAAATAATATTAGTACAACTACCTAGTAATATAGGCGTCAGTTTTACACGGGTAACGTCCAGTGCGAGGCGATCTTCTTTGGTCAAAGCGCCGAGGATAAAAGATTATTTCACGGTTTCTCAGAAAAATAATCTCTACATGAGAAAAATTAGCTCAGCGGTCAACACAAAGTCCAGCCTTTAATAAATGTTGAAAGAAGTCTTTCTGGTCTTTTCCACATTATTTTCAGCTAACAAAATAAATTTAAATTTCCATTATATTTTCTGCGATTAAGTTATATTTATATTTTCTTGCGTTGTTTTAATTCTGCTCGCCTACTCTCAGAGAAAAGAAGCTCCTAATCAAGTTTACTGTTTAGCTTTTTAATAACTGTACGGCTTTTTTCAAATGCATTTTCAAACACCTGCTTCCGTATGCCTTTAATTCAACAAACATCTGATCATCTTTCAGGTCGATTGAAGAAGAAGAACTACACACTGACTAACAGAACCATTCTCAACGAATATTCCTTGCTCAACTGGCAAAGGATTAACAACACGTCCTTATTTAAGGTAAGAATACTAAACATTGTTGAGTCAGCTCAGGTAGGCACTGGATGTGTAAACAATAATTTTAAGAAGTTCTCAATTTGAATTTTACCGCGCATGCAGTATATTAAGTACAATTCGACTGCTCGAGCACATTTTTTTCTGCTTCTTATATCCTCAACTAGGAGATTTAACGGACGCTCTCAAATTGACTAGTGTTTTTAATTAACTTAAGGAAACCTCTTCATGGTAAATAAAGGTCATACAACTTTTTCCGAAGGAAATCATAGAAAACCACGAAGACGAAAGCTGAAATAAACTCTAAACCTTCACTTTAGGCTCAACAACTGAACTGTTGTGTTTTATTTGCATTTAAACGTGAAAAAATGCAGGTTAAAAAACAAAAAGAGAAAGCTGGTTAGACAGCCCTCTAGTTGAGAGGCAGTGTGAGAGTGGAAGAAACTGTCACACGTTATTCAGGCAGACCGTGAACTACTTGGCGGCTGCTCAACGAAGCATAGCTCATACAAACGTTCTCGACGTGTCACTATGATTCCTCAGAGCTAACAACCAGGGTTGCCAGAAGGTTTTCGTGAATAGTAACAAATTCCCATCTCAAAAGGTAACAAATTGGATCAAAAAGTAACAAAACACAATAATCTTCAAATAAATATTGTTTTATTAAAGGAAGAACTTATTAACGTTTCAAAAAGTAGCTGCCTCTTCAGCACTGCTGTATAAGTCCTTTTGCGTCATTAATTTGAGTAATTTTTGAGACGGCTGTCATTTCATGCAGTTAGAGCCATTAAGTAAACTTTTGGAGTATAGAAGTGCGTTTAAAGTTTCTGTTTTCAACAAAGCCTGTTTTTGCGTTCAATTTTATTTAAAGTGAAAATATTCTTTCGGCACAGGCTGAGAAATGAGCCAACGCTAGTAGGCTCATAATTAACTTTTATAATAGGGGATGTCGAAGTCCGTCTTCGCACATTACATTTGAAACAGTATGCGAGAACCTTTCAGTTCCCTTTTCAATTATATGGTTCGTGTCCTCCAAGGTGAGCTCTCGCCATCAGTATTGAATATTTCGTACTCTTCTTCAGAAATGATGATCGAAAATTTTAAGGCAAGAGGAATGATGGAGCCAGATTTTCCCACATTATCATTGGCGGGGTCCACAGCCTCAAGCAATTCCAACTTTTTAAGCATATTATTCGACGGAAAACGACTAAAAATTTTTTTCATTAATCGAACACGGAAATTCAAGATGTTCACTCGAAATTACAACAGGTCTTTGTTAGAAATTGTTTCAGAATTCTTGTAATAAACAGCTGCTACTTTTGCAACATGGTAAATGTCATCAGCTGGAAGAACCATTAACAGTAATTGATGCTAGATCCTTATTTTTTAATTATTTCTCGTTTCACAAAGTAATTCAGGATAGTTTTCACAAAAATATTTATAGAACTCTTCAGTTTGTGCAGTCGAAACGTCTCGGTTTGAAATTCAAGGTTTATCTTATTGACAGGGTAATATGAAGGCCAAGAATGAATAGTACATCTTATTTTGTGGGTTCCGCAATTGCTTTAATATTGCTACAGCCAACTCGACATTCTCTTCTAATGCTGCAGATGTGAAAAATAAAGTGAGAGCTGCCCACTGATCCAGAATACTCCTCACGACTTGCTCAAGAGACAGCCATCCAGTGCAACTTAAATGCAAGATTTTTTACTGTATCAATTGGAGGGTAAATATGCAGAGAATTTTGTCTACAAAACCCAGAAAAACACAGAATAATATATTTAGGACACTCAAGTAGAGGCGTGGTGTTCATCCCAGGGTTGCCAAACAAGTTTTTCGTTGCCAAGTTACTAACTAGGAACTGAACTAGGACCTAGGCCACTTTGCCTGAAAGACATCAACGCTGCTAAGAGGTGAAATTAATCAAATTATCATTTATTCCACTCTGCCATTTTTTACTTCTGACTTGTGGGTTAGGACACTCTGTATATTTGCCCTCCAATTGACGCTGACCGTACGCCATGCCCTATGTATACCATGACGCTGACTGACGGTTATCGGCGGATAAGGCGCGGTTGAAACGCCTCTGCACGAGTGTCAATGAAAATGGTACACTCTTTAAAGAATTATTAGCTGAAATTTTAAAAAGTAACAAAGTTTGTCGAATTTTGGCAAAGTCGTAACAAAAGTAACAACATGATCTGATACCAAAAAGTAACACTTTTGTTACGAACGTAACACTTCTGGCAACCCTGCTAACAACTACGTCGCTGTGTTGACCATGTAAGCTACATGTGTTAAAAAATTTCATTTATTGCAATTCACGGAAAAATACGAATTTGTATAGGGTAACTAGTAGCGATCGAAAATAATTAGTAGCAACTTTGTCACTAATAGCAATTTTCATACAAAATAATTTGATTTCCAACGTTCTCGTCCAATAAGTGAAGTGCGATGAATGGGTGGGATCAACGGAATGAAGAATACCAACGTAATACCAACGCAATGAAGAATACAAGAGTTTGAACAGAAAATTGTTAGTTTTTAATTTCATGATTGACTATCTGTAGCAATCCTACGACGATATAATAGTGGGAAAAGAACAAAGAAATCAAAGCTACCTCCGCACATTCTCCAGTAAGATTCGGGTGAGCGTGCGAAACTCGCTCCTCCTTCACTTCGGATAACATCCCATTGTCTGCAAGGGATTTGTGATGGTTGAGTTTGAGGAATCATAGTTCAAACAGATCAAATGACGTCAAGTGAAAGCCCGTCTCCATCAGCTAATGAGTTGCTTGTCATTGAAGTAGGACAGACGACCTGAGATCAAAGAGATCGATCTTCACGGCTGTCTCCATGTAATGCAAGCCCGGACTAATTCTCAGCACCGCAATCAAACGTCACGTGTGGTTCTGACACTGTTAGTACGATTCTATCCCACTGCCCGTCGGCCAAATTTCGATTCTTCAACTAAACTCTTTTGTGCCCGACATATAACACATTCATGTTTCTATCATATTGAAGTCGCTACAGAGAGACTTTAGTGAAAACTTTGCACAGTGATTAGAATTACGTATGGGTACATTCAGGCGTACAAAAAAATGTCGACGAAAGACTACTATTGTATCAACAAACTTGAGAAATAACTAGGCCTTCTAGTCTATTCGAAAGCACTGGAGTTGGAGACGTTCAATTCCATTTGAGTCCCATTAGGCAATCACTAAACTGAAAGCAGCGCGAAGTAGCGGATGAGCTAACAAAATAGTTTATTTTATTTTGTACAGTCCCTATAGCACCACTTATATCTAAAACTACACCATTAATTAATACAACACTTTTAATGCTAACTTATATTTATCGCCTTTTTTGCACTCGTAAATTACGAAGGATTGTGATTATTCGAGTAAATTGCGCTTTGCCAATAGAAGCGGAGTTCAAATAATTTTATGTATGATTTGCAAATCCCACAACTAAAAATTCAAATTTAAACATAATTAGGACTGATATTGATGGACTTCCTAATTCAGTGACAGTGCTTCCACATTATTGCATCGCATGCGAACTTTTGAGAACACGTATACGTTCAACCAGAAAATTTTCTAAAATTAAGTTCTAATGAAACTGCTCGAGTAAAAGCGTATATAAAAATGTTAATTTATGTTTCATGGTGAAATTCTTGAGTTTCTGGAAGATTCTGCAGAAATTTCGTTTTCGCATGTAGATAATTCCAAGACTGAACATACAATGATACTGAAATTCAGACGCAGTCGTTCTAGAAAAATACTTTAATTATAATATCTCGGCAAATAAATTCCAAAATCTACTGCTTGAAGCTGCTTTAGTATCGATCTATCTTATTTCTTGTTGAATTTGGACCTTAACGAGTTCTTAGAAGTTCACTCTTGAGGGGAACTCCTTCCTCATCCTATGGTGCAAAACTGATGCTGTATTAGAGTGGCTCTAAGAACTGTCTCAGTTCCTGCAATAAAATCAGCTAGTTGAACGTATTTAAAAACATATATATTCGGAAAAATATAGTTTCATAATAATGTGGAATCCTCCGCTTTTCCAAATATCAGGAAGTGGTGGTCATAGAAGGAGCCTCCGGTCCCACAGATGAGTGGAAGTCCGAGAACGCCACAATATATTGGTATGACAATATTTACACTTGGGACCAATGGAAGAAAAATAGGCCGACTGATGTTCCTGAGTGTGGGTTTAAAGGTGAAAAATGTGAGTATTGAAATACCTGATACAGAACTGACGGAAAGTTTTGAATGACATATCTATTTTTTAT
>JACJUY010004453.1:0-44372 GCA_014220935.1 Platorchestia sp. MABIK
TCGTGTCATATCACATAAACGCTAGGTACATCTCACTTATTGAAACTTTCTGAGGATAGACCCTAGAAGATTCTTTTTTTAAGGTTGTGAACATACGAGTCGCTTAGTCCCATTGTATTGAGTAAGATGTCAGAAGTGTCATCCGTCACTGTGCTGAATTGTACTGACCGGCTCATGAGTCTATCATTACCAGTTATCACCTGTATTTCTGCCTCGTTCATTGGACGGGATTCGGAACTTATGGTGCTTTCTTCGTTGTATTACCACGAGCCATTTCCAATGGAGAAAAGGGTTTGCGTCGTAAGTGTGGCTCAAGTAAACGTGCATCGGCAAGGTCTTGCAGAAACGCTGTGGCTGTGCTCGGCTGACGCAACTCTTTGTGAGATTTGTATTTCTCGACAGAGGCGCTGTCTCATTGGATTGTAATGTTAAGTATGTTAGGAAATTCTGTTTTGAGTTTTTATGTATTTCTTTTAAATTTATTATGGAATGTTAGTTGCTTGAGTTTTTATATCTCTCTCCAATGTAGATGAGTTTGTTTAGACGTGTTTTTCTGCCAATAGAACAGAATCTACAATATTTTTAATAAAATTTTTTATTTTTCGTTTAAGATCTCACTATCAGCACCGATGTCATTTTCACTGCACTTATTGACTACTGATAAAATGACTGATTTCTTCCGTGAGTTGTACAGGGTAACATTTGAGTGTGGATCCTAAAAGAATCTTTGATAGTTCCCTCAATTTCGGATAGATTTAAAAAACAAAGCATTCATGCAACCATGAGCAGTAGTAGTTATATTTTAATTACATTTGAAAACCATATCTTTCATGGGCTGCCCCTTGAACGCAGAGAAGAATTGACACGATTACGCAGGTCGTTCATTACGACGCTGGCGAGATATTGTCCAATTCTTTTGATTTTTCCCTTGATGGATACCTTGAGTTGGTGTAGATTTTTGGGCTATTCACGGTAGACTCTTCATTTTAAGAGTTCACCGAAGAGAGATCAGAAATCAACAACAACGCAGTGCTTTAATCGAAGTAGAAATCCCCCTCATGGGGATATAACTATTGTATCAATGGAAATTAGCGCTCCCAAATGGAAAATATGTGAGGGCCCGAGCTGAGAGTTAGGTAGGGCCTTCTTTTTATTGAAATAAAACTTTTTTGTTACGTTAAGGACCACCTTTTTCGGTTCACTGCAGTACTGTTTTTCAGCACCTACTACTTTCTTCAATTTTTATCTTGTTTGTTTCATGAACTTCTTTCTTAGCTCACTGTTTTTATTCACCTTCTGCGTAGATTTCACGTTTCCATAACTCTACACTAAATGGTGCTTCCCTCTTTCCTTTCTTTGAACATCTTTATTGTGGTAAAGGGAGGCTAAAACTTCCTTATAATCAATCAATTAATCATACAGACGTACTCCACAAGGTAGGGTACAATAAATTGAATTTGTTTGAGCTTCACTTTGTGCCTCCTATTCTTCGGTGAGAAGTTTTCTTCCTTCATTGGACTTTGTTCGTTCGTCGGTCGTAAGATAAAAAATTTAGTGGGAGTCAATCGCTTCAGCTTATCACTGGATCGATAACTTTCTATTTTTTACAAGGTACGGTTAATGTTTTATCTTTTTTTAATGTACGTGTGATATTTACGACTATGCATTCACGCTAGCCAAATATTTTGAAGCTGCAAAGAAAGGGGTCAGTTTTAGTAAGTTGTAAATGCGTATTGTTACTCACTTCTCCAGGTATCAGTCCGTCGAGCAACATTATTTTGTTGCGTGAGTAGTTAACCTTCTTCGTATTTTGAAAATAATACTTAAATTATATAGAAAAGCATAAGTGATGGACGGGCTTTCTTTTTGAACCGAAGAAGCGAGGTCTCGCTTAGCTTTCGGTAGGCCTATTTTTTGTTACAAGAGAATAGATTTTGTTCGTTTTGTTGCAGACTATTTCTTTAGATTCACTGCTGTCTTTTTTTCAACATCTATTTATTCTTTCTTCATCTTTTATTGTTTGATGAACTAATTTCCAAACTCAGTGTCTCTATACGCAGGGTGTGGGGACACAACTTGCGCACCGATTCCCCGTTCCTTGAATTCCACACTAAATGGTATCTTCCTTCTTCCACCCTCTGTTGGGAACCCCTCTGTTGTGGTTTTAGGAGACTTAAACTGACAAAATCTAATTTTTCTAGTTTGAAAAAGCTTGTGGTTAGGATTAATTTAAAATAGTGAACGGTGGATGTTAGATCACGATTATGTGGTCTATGGGATACGCTTTAATGAACTCAGTTTCGGTCACTAAGGTTTTTTTCGAATTGTTATTCGCTAATTCTTACCTCACTTATTGTTCAATTTTAGGTTTAGCAAGAAACAATCCTGCATTTCTTGAAAAATTCACACTTTTGTTGGTTGGGTTTCAAGTGGCAAGTTGAAAAACCGTCATAACGGCGTGCATACGCTTTTATCCTTGGTAAAACGTGAAAAAGAGATTTGCTTTGATAAAATACCTTTATGACACATTTCCCGTTCTTTTAATTCATTATTAAATAAGCCTTTCTCTTTACTCTCTTGGAAACATTTTTGCTGTGGTCAGGGAGTCAAAAACTAACTCATAATCTAACCTTATAAATTCCGTAAGGGAGGCATGAGCTAACCATCGACTTTTTGAGAAGTTTTCACTCTACCTTATATTGTTGCGTTGAAACGCTGGCCCAATGAGCAGAGAAGGAGCGTCAGCGTTACTCAAAGTCTTTACGCTTTTGGATTGATGCGTAGGATTATTATTCGGAAAATTATGCGATAAGTGTGGAGCGCAATGAACACTTTGATCACAACATGCGCCACCGGTGGCCGCGGATAGGATATCCATTATTCTGCCGACCGACCAGTAGTCACAAACTCAATTTTTATAAATATTTAATTAAAGCTAATTGAAGGCACGATCCAGTTAATATTTGCTATTTTCAAAATTGCTCACTACATTTTACTTTAAATTTGAGCTGAATATTGACCTTCAGTTTAACCAATTGCGGTTGAAGTGTTTACATTCTGCACAAGCAGCCGTTGCAGCTCGCGCTTTTTGCAAGCTTTCGTAGGTTTAGTTTTGAATGTAGGTATGTCTTGTGTACCTCCTCTAGATCTCCTTTTCTCGGACGTAGTGATGGCTTTTGGACTGCACCATCGGCCATCTGCATGAGTGTCTTCTGTGCTCTTTTACCTCTTTCATTTTAGGTTTTTGGTCTCACTGAGATGCTTTCTTGCATTGCAGAAACAATAGCTCGTTTAAAATAAATTATGTCTATGTTTATTTTGTGTCGGTTCGGTGCAATGTCATACCCGAGGTCAACTGTATTCTGCCCTCATTGCTGCTTTCAAATTAACGAAGTCATTTCGTTTCATGATTTGCTTTGTTGCTCATCGAGGTAAATCCGACATTTCCGGCCACGTTGCTTACGATACGACCGATCAGTGGGTTGTTTGAAAAATTTCTAATAATCTTCTAAAGTTGATGGTAATTAATGTAGTTGAATATTGAACTAAAGTTCCATCGCAGTCAACGTGTTACTAGAGGAATGTAAATTCAGATTAACCTCTAGAGTTGAATATTGTACTCCAGCTTAACCCCACGTGTTAAGCTCAGGAAATGTAAATTCAGGGCAGTGAACTTTTTAGCGCTCACCTGAGGAGGAGGGACAGCAGACGCTGGCGCCAGGGCGCGGACGCTCTTCAGGCGAGGTGGCAACTGCACAATTGGCAGCCGCGGTGCATTCTTGTGCGGCGTGCGGCGGTCCCCTTAAATTTTGGTCGCGTCCCAACTGCTGATGAAAAGATCAAGGCGAGAATTGTATAATTAAAAAAAAAAGATTCGGCTGAACGCAATCGCCTTAAATTTTGGTTGCGCCCCAACTGCTATTCAAACAATCTCAGAGAATTGCATGACGCAAATAAAGAAATACGGCTGAACATTAATTTTTCAGCGGTAAATAACTTGCGTGTGTACTTGTGCAAAGCGATACGCTCTGAAATGTTGAAGGTTTGACTAGGGTAGATGTGCCAGCATTTGAATTAACCCCTTCCCCGACAGAAACGTGTATACTCGTCTTCACAAAATGTTCTTTTTTCAGTCGTCGACGAGTATACTCGTCTAAAACTTAACCTTCAAAAACCAGCCACATACGTATATACTCGTCGATTTTAAGCAATTCTACGTGTGAAACGAGTATTCTCGTCAAATCGTACGCATGGCAGAGGCGATAGGGTAGAGCTGTGGGATTTCAAGGACATTGTTACTAGGCTTGCTCCAACAGCCATTGTCGTCGGATGGGTGTTGTTTGCATCCACATTTGCATTAATTTTTTGTAGCATTTTGAAGTGTTACATCCCAAATGTCTAGTTAAACGAAGATAGTGAATATGAACCTTCCCTTAGAAGCTTAAATACTTCTGATAACTTTGCCACTTCATCAGACAATAACTATTTCTCGACAAGTGAGGAGGAAGAGGAGGGGGGTGACTCGTTTTTGCCGACAAAGGTATTTTCAAAATAAAAAGATAACCTCAAAAGTGGGAAGAAAAAATAATTACAGACTGTTTTCATAACCAGCATCAAAAATACTTTATATAACAAAAATAAAAAATTAGTCTGAAAAAGAAACGTTTTTAAAAAAAATTGTTGGGGAGGGGGTTTATCTTCTCCCGAGAATGGGTACAGTGAAGATACAGATCCTTAATTATTGTTGGGGAGAAAGTCAGGATGTTCAGTGTAAGTTGCCGTGACCTGCTGTAACGTTGCGTGTGCAAATCGTTGAACCCGGTTTTACAATTAGGTTACTAAAAACATAAACATTACTACTTTAAATGTTCAGGGTGCAATTTTTGATATAAGTGTATAAGGCACATGAAATTCGTATTAGTTGAAGCGGGAATATTGTCTTTAAACCAAACCGAAACTGTACGCGCTGCAAATTTTATTTCAGCCAGTTAAATTAATTGCTGTTTGGAAATCTTGAGTAGGCCGTGGTGGCTGGAAATTCTAGTGTGTAAATTAAGGTACTAAAATCAGTAAACATCGTTTGTTGTCCATTAACCTATGTGTGTAATAGAATTGACTAAATTGATCCCCTCATGGGGGTAAAACGGATCTATGGGAATTAGCACTACCATGCGGGGAAATGTAAAGTCCCGAGGTGAGATTTGAGTAGGCCTTCTTTTTGTTGAAGTAAAATGTGTTTTGTTATATTAAGGACCACCTTTTTTCGTTTCAGTTCTGTCCTGTTCTTCAGCACCTACTAGTTTATTCAACTTTCTCTTTCAACTTTCATAAACTTCTTTCTTAATTTACTGTTTCTATTCACATTCTGCATAGATTCCGCGTTCCCTTATCTCCAAATTAAACAGTGCCTTCCTCCTTCCTCTCTTCGGAACGCTTATCTTTACGGTTAGGGAGGCTTGAACTAACATCGAATCTAATCCTAGGATACCAATAAATACCAATATCTAATAGCACCGATATGTTCTCATGTCCAATAAATGACACATAGAGCATTCTATTATTTGTGATACTGGATGGAAATATTAAACGAACTTCACGAGTATTTCATTCTTTGTGATACTTTATAGAAATTTTAAACGAACTTCACGGGGTAGTCTTGCCTCGAAAGAGTTCGTTTTTGAACGTTTTACGTTGTGAAGGTAACACTTGAGCGCAAGCCGACGTGCCTAACTGGGTCATTATTGCGTGTGAGTTACGACCACCGACACAGGATGGGCAGAGTGCGGCCTGTCCTGGCTGTTGCTATGTCTCGCGCCCTACGCTTCTCTCGAGATCTGAAGTTACGGTCAATTGTTCGCCCTTGTATTAAGGTAGAGTCGTGAAGCTAATGTGGTGAATTGTTAGCACAAATATGGTGAATTGTTAGCGCTTGAATGTAAAATCATAAAACTATTTTATTTATTATTTTATCCATCGTGATGAGCAGACACTTATAAATCCTTGACCGCCGGCTACATCGGAGTGATCAAACGAGTTGATATTCGTTCTCAGATCAGCGAAATTTTACCCGGTACTGTCCGTTTAGGTCGTAAGAACCAACTCAATTTATACTGTATTTTGAGACTGAGCCGTGAGATTAAATCAGCATTTTTGTCGCTGTCTGCTTTTGTATACTGTACCGGTTCTATCCGATGACGCAAATGCTTTTGGTTTAATTTTTTGCTCAGTTGCCACGTGTCTTCGCGGAACTGCGCACTTGACATACTGTTCGCGACAGTGCACTTACAGAGCTGTTCTTTGCAGGGTTACTGAACAGTGCTACATGCGTCTGTCTTGAGAATGCTCTGAAAAATTTATCAGAGCACGATCGTTGAATTAAGCTCAGTTAAGTTTTTTTTTTCAAGTTCTGGGCGTTTTTTGTTTCTTATGTTGTAATTTTATTGCGTTTCTTGAATTTGATAAAACTGTCCTTGTGTGTGAGCCTACAATCGTGTTCTTCCATAGTCAGTCAATAACTTATTTCTCAAGCGAGTTAAAATTTTTGGCTCGTAAAACCAGATTCACCAAACTTATGGTCGAACTCGTTTGCTTCTCCTCTCGTGGGGATTAGCATTCCTGGAAGATGCTCATGTGAGTTAAAATTTTTGACCCGTAAAACCAGAGTAACCAAACTTATTTGAACACTGTTGACTCACTGATTGCCAAACTCGTTTGCGTGTCCCCTCGTGGGGATTAGCATTTCCTGGTAGATGCGAGGTCTCGAGCTGAAGTTTTTGTGGCAAACCTTATCTTCGTTGAAACATAACAAGTTTCCCTTGTTGTGTTACGGATTTTTTTCAGTTCACTGCTACAGTTTTTCAACATCTGTTACTTTCTTCTTTAAATTTTTTTCTTGTTTCTTTAATTTTGCTGTTTCTATGCTCAGGTAGTGGGTACACGCCTTTTGCATAGATTCCCTGTTTTCTTAATCCCATGCGAAAAAGTGCCTTCCTCCTTCTCTTGAAAAAACGATCGTTGTACTAAGGGTGGCTCAGACTAACCAATAATACCCTGAGGGGGACACAACTATTGTAAATGTATGGGAATTAGCACTCCCAGGGGGAAAATGTGTTTGGGCCCGAGCTGAGAGTTAAGTAGGCCTTCTTTTTGTTGAAATGAAATGAAAACTTTTTTCAGTTCACTGCTGTCCTGTTTTTCAGCACCTACTACTTTTTTATTCTTCTACTTTCCTATCTTACTTCATAAGCTTCTTTCTCAACTTACTGTTTCTATGCCCCTTCTGCATAGATTCCGCGTTGCCTTATCTCCATACTAAATGGTGCCTTCCTCTCTTTGGAACGCTTTTTTTTAGCGGTTGGGGAGGCTTAAACTAACGTCGAATCTAATCTAATTTAACTTATGATCTATCTAGTAACAGAAAAGCATCATTGACTACTGTGAAGCCGCCTCTAATGCTGAGATTATTTTGTAGGCTATTCCCAAGAAAGTTAGAATCCATTCAACCTCCTTGGTTTTGCTATGCCGCCGCAGGTTCGTAGCGATAGCGTTGTTTGCATCGTGGCGATGGCGCTGTTTGCATCAGCGTTTGCATCAGCGTTTGCATCAGCGTTTGCATCAGCGTTTGCATCATGGCGATGGCGCTGTTCGTATCAACGTTTGCATCATGGTGATGGCGCTGTTTGCATCGCGACGATGGTACTGTCTGTATCAGCGTTTGCATTATGGCGATGACGCGGTTTTGCATCAGCCAGAAAGAGAGGAGCGAGCGCGAGTTGCATCAGCCCATTCAGCCTAGGCCGCACCGCTGTGACCGCATTTGGCTCCAAGTGAACGCATCCTCGTCGGACCACCGAGCTGCTGTGTGAGCTCTGACGGCTATCTGGTGTGCCGTTACGACCGTGTCCTTGCCCAGGTAGTCATCGATAGCAGGGAGTACTAGTTCGATGAAAGCGAGTGACGGTTGGGTATTTTTGGTGTATTGCATGTGTAAGGGGCTCGTCTTGGCGTATTGGTGTAGTATGTTTTGATGTACTGTAGAAGTGTCTCGTCCAGATGTATTGCAGTTATGTCTAGTCTTGATGTATATCAGTATGTAGTGTGTTTTGATGTATTGCAGTTTGTGTCTCGTCTTGATGTTATGCAGTATGTGTTATGGTGTATGGCAGTGGTGTGTTTCGATGTACTGTAGAAGTGTTTCGTCTTCATGTATTGGTGTGGTGTGTTTTGATGTACAGCAGTAGCGTGTCTCGTGACGTACGTTTTGGAGGGCAACTACTTGATGGAAAGCCAGATAGCTCGTGGAGCTTGTTGGTTTTATAGTCGAGTGTGTGCTGTTGTATTTGTTCATTTATAATATGGTTTGTTCAGAGGAACATTTTGAATTTTCAAGAGAGGCTTCTATGTGTGGCGCTCATCGACACTGGAAGAGCTGGTTGATGTGCAAGAAATTATGGTTTTAATGCTAGTCGATTCTCATTTATTTATTATGGATTTTATTTTTTGTAACGTTCGTATATCATTTCTTGTTATCAAATTATTCATTTTTTGCAGTAGTGTCTTCAGTTGCCAAAGTTTACTTTTGCAGTCTTGCTAGACTGCTTTGCTGTCGACTGACTATTCCAGAATATCTTGAGTTCCACTCAAAGCCCAGGGAATGATAGGACTTGCTCGCTACAATAATTAAAGCTTAAATGTTGCTTACTCTACCAAAACCGTAATGTGTTGTAAAATATTTTCCTCGATGTCATTGTTTGTTTGCTGCATATTGCTTGCTTTCTTTGTTATAAAAGAACTATGTTTTCAGTCCTTTGTTGCTGAACTGAGGGGAGTTGGCTACTTGCGCCGAGGGTATAAAGAGCTGTCCTATGAATATTGATCCTACTTATCTGGTGGGTGCTGGCATCTTGCGTGATAGTCAGTGTACCTATCGTGCGTTCACCTATTCGCTGGGTAAAATGATCCCCTCAGGGCGAAATAACTATTGTATCTATGGGAATTAGCACTCCCAGGGGGAAAATGTACGAGGGCCCGAGCTGAGAGTTAGGTAGGCCTTCTTTTTGTTAAAATAAAATGTTTTTTTGACATTATCAGGCTCACCTTTTTTCGGTTCACTGCTGTTTTGTTTTTCAGCACCTACTACTTTCTTCTTCAACTTTTCTCTTGTTCCATAAACTTCCTTCGCAACTTACTGTTTCTATGCCCCCTTCTGCATAGATTCCGCGTTATTTCATCTCAACGCTGTTTTTTTTAGCGGTTAGAGAGGCTTAAACTAACATCTAATTTTATCTAATCAAGTAAAATGATTTAAAAACGCTAGACGTAGTATGATCCATGTTTTCATTCTATTTTACCGTTTACCTCTTCAGAAGAAAGCTGTTTTAATTTGACGTTCTTTCAACAGCGGAACCGATAGCTCTTTCTAAATGCAAGCTTTTCTTCCGCTCAGGTAGGGCTCGCCCTCGCCTTTGTGGGCATATTCCATGCATATCTGATGCCTTCGGTAATTACAGCGGCTCTAATTAACACGTTCACCGCGTTGCCACGGTTGTTAACGGTTGCTTTGGTTAGGTTGTAAGTAGCAGATTTGGGAAATCAACTTTACTGCTAGAATACATTTTTATCCTTTCTAAGAAATTTGAAAATGCAACTGCTCGATAATATTCCACCTCGTGTGATAACGGTTACTTTTTTAAAAGATCGCGAAACAGATGAAATAGGATTCGTTTATACATGTGCGTGAATGAGTAATTCACCGGATGGTACACATGTGGCCCAATACGCGGGGAAGGTGTTCAGGCGCTTCTGAAAGCAAACTAATGCAGAGTTTTAAACTCTGCCACGCCGCGGTATGGAAGTAATTTTTTGTATAATAGATCATCTTATGTGTACTATAAATGCTTTAAATCAGTATTTTTCGTTGTTCGCTTCTCAACGCCTTCCGAGAAATGCAAAACGAATTCACGGATATTTTCCGTTCGGGTCCTGAGCTGAGAGATACATTCCTTCTCGTTGTTTAACTTGAAGATGTTTTTTGTTTTGTGCAGAGACGACTTTTCAGATCACCACAGTCCTATAGGCCAGCATCTGTAACTTTCTATTTCACCTAGTATCTTATTTCAGAAACCTCATTTCTAACTTACTGTTTCTATGCATGTGGGATGTTGTGTGGGAGCACACTGTGCACGAACTGTCTTCTTTAACTCCGTACTAAATATAGCCTCCATTCTTTATCTCTGTTGAGCACCTGTGTTGTGCTGTGGTTAGGGCGGCTTAAACTAACTTATATATAATCTAATCTTTCCGCTTGGTTGTCTGATTTTAGAATAATCTTTGTCCTGCACGGATTGGGAATTTAACTCTCCGCTGTAGGTGTGAAGATACAACGATTGGATCTGTATTGTATTTGCTCGGGGGATACCCTCAGGAGAATACAACCATTGTATTTATGAGAATTATCGCTCCGAGAGGAATTATGTGAGGTCCTGAGCTAAAGGTCAGGTAGACCTTTTTGTTGAAATATATAGTAGTTTTTTTGTTTTGTTACGGACTTGTTTTTCGGTTCACTGATGTCCTGTTTTTCATCACCTACTACTTCCTTCAACTTTAATTTTGTTTCATGAACTTCTTTCTTAGCTTACTGTTTTTATGCACCTTGTGCGTGGATTCTGCGTTTTCTTTACTCCATAGTAAATGGTGCCTTCATCCTTCCTCTCTTGGAACACCTTTGTTATGGTAAAGGGCGGCTAAAACTTATAATAAATTGTTAATCAATTAAATGCTCCGGGGAGTTATGCTAAATGTTGCCGTGCTCGTGTCTTGAAAATGACTGGCAATTCTAAATCAACTCCTTGCAGTGCCTCAGACAGAAGTAACATCACCGTATCACTAGTCGGAGACTATTGCAAGTTTTGTACTAAGGGATTCTTAATTTCTGCGAAACTTATTTACAATAATTTTCACGCACAAGCAACAGGGCATTCATGTTTTTTCATCGTTTTCATCATGAATGTTTTTTCTCATAGGTTTACGGCGGGGTTCCGCGCAACCACCTTCTTGCATTAAATGTTTCGATAATTTGTCTGTTAATTCTTAGTTTTCGTTCCGCTGAGATTCTCTTGGTTATTAGAATTAGGTGGTGATAATGGAAATGCTTAAAAACGTTGATTTTGCAGTTCTGCTGTAGGAATAAGTTCGAAAGAGAGAAATGAAGAAATGTCACCTCCAATTAACCCAGTCTAACTTTTTCTCCGCCTGCATGCATGTTTTTCGCCGCCCAAGTAATTAAATTGCTTAGGCGACGAAAAACTTGATGCTCCGACGAAAAAGTTAGACTGGAAAGTAGATACATGGAATTGTATCGATTATGATGCAACACTTGTTCGTTAAATGCCTTTCCGTGAAAATCTCCAGGTGTAAGATATCGAATAGGAGGCAATAAAATAGCAATGTCTATATTGTAGCTGAACCACCTGATACTTAACTCGTAGAAATGACGTCAATCTATTATCTAACATGTAAACAGGCTATATTGTGAAGCAGAAAGTCACAATGTACATAGGTTATTAATAGATTAATTATAAAATGTTAACGGAAGACTTCACAACTGGTAAAGGTGGTTGAAATGCTTCATTCGACCAATTCAGCATTTATATTGCATAAATAATTTTCAAGCACTTTTTGTCTCTACTGCTTTTTCTCTTACCATTAATATGTTGTATTCAAACAATTCACCTTTAGTGTGCGGACAATTTTCAATCACTTCACGCGTCCGTACAGCTTTTTCTCTCGCCATTAATACGTTTTGTTCCAGCAATTCCCCTCTATTGTGCGGATAATTTTCAAACACTTTTGTATCCGTCCTACTTTTTTATATACGTTTTGTTCAAACAATTCACCATAATTTACTGTGGGGATAATTTTCAATCACATCTCGCGTCCGTCCTGCTTTTCACCTTGGTTGGTAGCCCGGTTGCGCAGTGCCGACACCGCCTGAGTTTGCTGGCGCATGTGTGACCCGCCACCTGAACCATCGCTCGCGCAGCTGCGATATTGCTGAGGAGCTGAGCTCGATGATGCACCTACAATGTTTGTTGAAGTTTTTTACTCTTCCGTGAACGAAGATGATGTCATCATCAGCCGGCTTTTTGTGACCGGTGCTCTATTTTACTGTTTCTAAATATCGGAGCCTAAATCATGAAATTTTGATTTTGTAGCTCGATGTTGCACCTACAATGTTTGTTGAAGTTTTTTACTCTTCCGTGAACGAAGATGTCATCATCAGCCGGCTTTTTGTGACCGGTGCTCTATTTTACTGTTTCTAAATATCGGAGCTTAATTCATGAAATTTTGATTTTCTTTTCTGTTTTGGGTTATTGAACGTCAACCTCTGAAGTTTTGATATTATTAAGCGTGTTATGAAGCCGTTCTGATATTATGATGATACGCTGTGGTCCCAAATTTTCATGCCTTCGTTGAGCAGTGCTGCGCCAGCCAGGGCTTCATGGAAAGTGTAGAAAAGTGTTCATGAATCGTGAACACTTTTCTACACTGTAGTTGCTATTGTCACACTGAATACGATAAAAGAAATACGATAAAAGAAAAAGTCCGATTAAAATATTATAGTATTTTCTGATGAAATTTGATTTGTTTCTGCTCATTTTCAATGGTTATCATGAATTTTATACGCATTGATTAATTGAGAGCTAGCGTGAAATTTACATATTCTAAACATTGGGATGATTGAACGCATGAGCTTCGTTCTGTCTGTACTATGTACATTACTGTATCGTTATGGCAAATGAATTTTCACTTACTCATCTGTTGTGATCGTGGGTTACTTTTTATGACCAACAACCGGCAGTTTCAAACGAGTTGACGGGAATTTGCTTTCTATGAGCTGGTTAAGCACCTGTGTGTTTGTTTGTGAGGAAACTAGTCAACTTCTGTTAATTAATTTGATTCTCAGGTATCTATGTTTGTGAGGTATCATGTTTCTCAGGTATCAAGTTGAAGGTATCTGTGTTGAAGTTGGTCGGAAATATTTGTTCTAAAACAATTGTAAACCTTTTAGAAAGGGCGATTGCAAAACTGCTGGTTGAAACAAAAAGATGAACTCTATTCTGTAATTCAGTACATGAAGTTAGTTCTGTATAACCATCAATGAATAATATTTGAATAAGAAATATGGCAAAAGATAAACTCTACATTGTAATTAAATAGATGAAACTGATAATGTATCAACAGAAGAAACATGTTTGCCACTACATTAACTCAATACTTGTATATTTATTCTTCGATTTCTTTGACGTCTGGATTGAATTTAGAAGAATTCGTTTTTTTTTTCTAGTTGTCCTTTCGACAGATGTTGAAGCCTGTAATTGTAGCCAAAGAATAATCTCTTCCACTGACTGCTGCGAAGTAAGGAAAATGTTGTCCATTGTTGATCTTGTAATTTCACAAGGCTATCTGTCACTGCTTCAATTAATCCATCAACGTTTCGTGGTGCTTTTTGATGATGAAGGGATAGGATGGAATTGACGTAGCCGAGGGGCGGCAGGTCTCTCAAGAAGTGCCTGCAATGCTGCTCTTCTCTCAGAATCTGTCGAATCTTTTGTTTGTTGGTTATGTGTGCGCTTTCTATTCGTATCATCTTCATTTGCTGCATCCTTCAGGTAATTCAATAACTTCTAAGTATTATCTGAAAAAGGAAAAAGACAAAATTGTGTCAACTTTCACCCTATCATTTACTAAAGGCCAAAATTTAGGTTCAACACACTGTGCAGGGTCGCTTACTGTACTCAAAATAGAAGTTCGTTAAAAGACATCAAAACGCGGAGACTTTTCTCCTTGTGTAGCAAATATATCTGACGGGAAGGAGTATATATTTACTGGGCTTTTCCATTCAGATTGCTTTCCCATTCAGAACTCTCCTTCGAGACCTTACTGGAACTGAAGGTAGGTATTTTTAAACATTTCTTGAGATGCGCCATCTCATTCTTTAGGACGAGAAGATTTGTGTATTTAATGGATTATTAATATTGTACTTGAAAAGATCAATTCTTGTAATTGCGTTTTAGGTTCCAGCGCTACCCAGGTCTATTTCTCGCTGTTTTCCCTAAATAATAAAAGTTTTACGATGTAATGGATTTAGTTCAGCAGCTAAGCAGATCTTATCTGCATTTTGGTTCTCTATATAGAGCATCGTATATTAACTTCAAAATTCGAAAAAGACGGAGATTTTTGACGTTTCTTCGCTTCATTTGTGCGTAACTTTGTGCTGCTCGCTGCCACTACACAAATTTACATCACTAAGAGGTAGTAAATGTTTGTGTTTTCGTTCTAGTATATTTGTGGCCCTGCGTTTTCATTTTAGTTCACCGAAGAGACGGATTTCAAAAGAACCTCGCAATGCGAACATCCTTTTTTTCTCGCTCTCTGTTTTTTTAAACTCGGTTCCAGTGCCGTGCTCAAGTCACTCTCTCTGCATGGAACGTTAGTGCCTAGCGTTAGATCTTCATTATTACTCCATGATTTATTGTCCCCTTTTTTGGTATTGTGCAACAAAAGTGTTCAAATTGATCATTAGTATTTAAACGACGTACGGGCTGACGAGCTGTTGCCATGCCAACATCCGGTTCAATGCTGCAGTTGTTGATGATGCGATACTCTTGTTGTTAATGATGCGATGGACGTGAATGATGAACGCAGTGCATCATCAGTCTCCTCCGACCCCCTGTGCTCCTCACGTGCTTGGAATTCTTACTTTATCCACTCGGGAACTGGAGCCCCTAGCAACAGGTCCGAGGCTGTTTCATCTCTACATTAAAGCGAAATTTTGGACCCATCGTCGCCTGGGAAGCCATTCATTCGTGTGGGAATGAGGGCTTCACGAAGCTAAAGCCACGGCTGAAAGCTCGTAATTGCTTTGATGCGCAATTCCTCTTTGATTGATCATTTGAAGTTTTAAATTTAGTTCGTTAGTGTGCTTTTGTAACTTCGCTGTGTTGCTAACGAGGGAAAATTATTAAAAGGTTACCTGATGAATTTGTGTGATCTCACATTCTGAGTGCATGAGTCAGTTGACTTTGCATCGCACTGGCTAAACTTTATTTGGTGTGACATGTGGCATGTGTGTTAGGTGTTCCGTTGCGATATCACGGTTACTGAATGCAACATATGTGAGAAAATGGATGAAGGAATGAAAAATTTTTTATAGAGGAAGTTTTGGGAAGCAAATGCGTTCACTGTCGTTTGAAATAAACTTTACTTCGTTCAACGTTCGTTGAATGATTCTGATAAATATAACTTTACGAGCATCAGTGAAGAAGATAGTCGGCAAAAAGCAATCGAACTGAACCTATAGCGTGCGAAAAACTAAAAATTCAAAACTGGGACTAAAATTCCCGTAAAAATTCTTCTTTCATTCTAAAAATTGAGGAAATTGACTCAGTCCCAGTCGCGAAGCTTACATACTCTCGTGTGGGAAAATATTGAAAACCACTGATCAGCCGTGCGTCGTTTATGCCTGGAACCAGAACCAGACTGCCTCAAAACTGAATTCAAAGGTCAAGCGCACTCCCACTGGCATGCGTTTTGCTGCCCCCTTCTCCCTGCCTGCACCAGCGGGGGGGCAAGTGCCAAACAAACCAGGAAACTGAGATGCGTGACAGCTGTCTGGGCTGCAAGCGTTTCCTTTGCGTCCGACGTTAAGCTTCCGACTGCAAGTTTGCCGATTTCCATGCGTTACTTGCGATACGACCCGTCAACGACGGGACGTGCTTGAGTTCTTCCTGTTGCGAAACGACCCATCGATGGGGCGTTTGAAAAATTGTTACGATCACTTAAAATTAATCGTATTTAATGCACCCAGTTTATGTTTGGTAGTATTAATAAAGTTTCTAACAACGTATGACTTTAAATTTGAGTTGAAACTTCAGTTTAACGGTTAGCGTGTTTATTCAGGACCTTTGATACAGAATTGTTTTTTAGCTCAGATTTGGGTTTATTTTATTTTTATTTATGAAGTACTCGGAGCCTAATGCGTGCAACGATTGAACGCATATATGTAGTGAATACCCAGATTTGACCTGTGATGGATTGACTGAAAATAAAGGCTATCTGGAAATGAGAATTTGGAATATCATTTCAATTTTTTTATCATTATATTTTATACCCTATCGTATTTACCAATTGTGTTCATTCTTTAATAATACTGAAAGTATTTCTGCCTGCCTAGTAGTATAAATCCTTTACAGTTATTTTTTTTACTCTTTTGCCATAGTTTCGTGTGTGCCAGGGTTCTAACACCTTGGTTTTTATTTCGCAGCACCTCGGCTTGGCCGATCCCGATCAGACGCTGGAAGACATCTTGTCGGAGCATGAAGAGTACGTGCAAAAATCCGTGGACGTGTTCTTCTGTCTCATGGAGAACGAGGTCTACTGGAGTGTTGAAGAACGACACTACATCGGTATGATGGTGAGCAAAAATCGGAATTTTTTTTTTTAAATCGAATGGTAGATAAAGGATGTGAAAGTTGACATGATTTTTTTTTTAATTTCAACTGCTTCTCATGTTTTGAAAAGTTGTGTGACTATGAAGAACTTATTTTTCAATTATTATAGCCGTCCCTCGTAGCTCCATTCAGTGACGTTCGAAGTGTATTTTTCCTCACCTCAGGGGTATCAAACTATTGTATCTATGGAAATTAGCACTCCCAGAGGTAAAATGTTAGGTCCCGAGTTGAGTGTATGGTAGGCTTTCTTTGGGTAAAATGAAATAATCTTGGGTTTTTTAAATGCCATTTTTTCGATTCAGTGGTGTTCCATTTTTCCGCACCTCTTACTTTCTTTGTCAACTTTTATTTTAACTTCCTGTTTATGCGTAGGGTCTTGTGCGGGAATACACCTTGTGCATAGAATCCGCGTTCCCTTTCATTCCATACTAAATGGTGCTTTCATACTTCCTCTCTTTGAACATCTTTGTGGTGATAAGGGAGGCTAAAACTATCTTGAAATTAATTTTATTTTATTTTTTTTATTACTGGTTAGTTTCCAAGTGTAGAATGTATGCTAGTTCATATTTTGCTTTAAGAGTAGGGTAGTATTGGTTCGATAAAATAATTAATCTAAAAGGCTACGAACTACAACATCAAAAATTTTAGGTTATTCAACTGAATATCTTCAATAATTTGGCTCTTGTATAAAACCATCTTGCGTTTTGAGCTAAAACACCTACGTTAAAAAAGTTCCACTCAAGCGTATGCCTAGGAAGCATTCAAATGCGAAACTTCAGAACTACATACATGTCTTATCCAGTACAAACTGGTGAACCACATCTGCTGCTTGAGTTACTGAGCCTGGGATGAGATCACTGTAATAACATTTGAGGCGCTGGTACACAGCTCGCAAGGCATGCGAGCGCTCGCTGAAACTTTGTGCGTAAAGAACGGCGGCATCAAAAGAGAGCTTTGCAGGGGGTCTGAATGTGATGTCCCGTGCTGACAGTTAGGTAGGCCTTTTTTTTATTCACATAAAACGTGTTTTTTTCCTTCTTTTACGTTACGTCATGGATCATCTTTTTTTCGGTTCACTAATCTCCTGTTTTTCATCACCTTCTTACAGTACTTTCTTTGTCGAACTTTTATCTTGTTTCATAAACTTCTTTCTCAATTTACTATTTCTGTGCACCTTGTGCATTATTAACGCTCTCTTCTCTCCATACTAAGTGGTGCCTTCCTCCTTCCTCTTTTTGGAATGTCTTTGTCGCGGTTAGGGAGGCTTAAACTAAAGTCTAATCTAATCTGCAAGGATCTGTGGCAAAAGGGGCATTGAAATCTGCTGCTACAAACTACGATCGAAATGCATCAAAAATAAATACGTGAAAAACTCCCGTTAAAGTTGAAGAAACTGGTGGACTCTTTTTTTTTCAAGGTTTTTCAGTCATCACAAATATTTGCTTTCTGATGAGCCCTAGAAAACTCTAAACCAATTTGTGGTGTGAAGGCAACCAAGTTTGCATTATTTACATCAAAACTTGAATGCGTTTTGTTAAGTGCGACGCAGGAACTGCGAGCAGATCGCTCATCCACGAGAAAATTCCGCAACAAACACTCCGTGCGTTCTTGTAAAAAATTAAGCATCGAAACTTGACCAGTCTTGTATGCCCCTGGGTTAAATAAATTAGGTGAAAGATAACTGTACGCTTTAAAAATAGCTTGATGATGGGATGTCCTAGAAGTCGCTGAACTTATTCGGACCCACAAGTGGCTATACTCAAATATGTCCATTGCACTAGACTTGAGATACAATCTATTGCTGTATCACTTGTGGCAAATAAATTGTTTAAATTGTTTGTGCCCCAAATTAAGCGCTAATTTTAAGCAGTTAATCGCTCCTTTTTCCATTTTGATTTTATGATTCCCTTTCCATTCGTGATGAAAATTCCCTGCATTTTGCACGTTTCAAATACGAGTACATAACAATGAAAGTATTGAAAGTTTCATTGCGCTTTTTACACTAAGTGATGCTTTCAAGACTTTCCTTGCGCAGGCACAATTCATTTCACGCTTTAAACGTTTCACGTTCCCCCAACGCATTTTTGCACGAATTACGTCGCATTCTCTTGCAGGCGGCATGTCGGTATTCACCCGCGTGTCGACAATTGACGTGTGTATTACAATACCCATGAGTGAATATCAACTAAGGATCAAGATAATTTAAAACCCAATGTTACACATTTCATGTATACTCAACTTTACTGGAAATCAACTGTTTTTCTTTTCTTTTTTTTCTCTCTTTCCGTATCTTTGCACGAATTACTTTGTTGCTTTCCTGCAGGCGGCATGTCGGCACAACTGCTCGGTGCTGGTGTCGGAACAGCGGTCTCGCTTCACCGACAGCGGCGGGCCAGACCACTGGTTAGAGGGCCTCCACAGCACCCCGCTCCGGCTCCGCTGCCTCCACCACACCAACGCCATCCTCGCGCACCGGCCTTGGATGTTCACCCGAGCGCATGTTCAGGTCATCATCTTACCTTGAAATTGGGGTTTGTTTTCTCTCTGAGCTTGAAATTGGGGTTTGTTTTCTTGCCGAGCTTGAAATTGGGGTTTGTTTTCTTGCCGAGCTTGAAATTGGGGTTTGTTTTCTCGCTGAGCTTGAAATTGTGGTTTGTTTTCTCGCTGAGCATGAAATTGTGGTTTGTTTTCTCGCTGAGCTTGAAATTGTGGTTTGTTTTCTCTCTGATCTTGAGATCCTGGTATATTTTCTGACTGATCTTGAAATTGTAGTTTATTTTCTTCCGTTTTCAGTTATGGATTTTGCGCTCTGGAAATGTACTTTAGATGGGTATCTTGTTTTAAGCATTTTCCTTCCGTCGCTGTGCAAAATCTTGAAATTGTGGTTCATTTTCTGGCTGATCTTGAAATAGTGGATTAGTTTCTCGCTGAGCTTGGAATTGAGGTTTATTTTCTTGCTGAGCTTGAAAGTGTGGTTCATTTTCTTGCTGAGCTTGAAAGTGTGGTTCATTTTCTTGCTGAGCTTGAAAGTGTGGTTTATTTTCTTGCATTTTCAGTTAAGGACTCTGGGGTGCTTACGGAAAATGTACTTATGATGGGTATCTTGTTTTAGCATTTTCTTTTTTAGCATGGCCTGCGAAATAAATGAGCAGATTTCAAATAATTATAACATTTTTTGTACTCTTTGATAAAAAGTGAGGTGATGGCAATTGGTATTACGTTTACTCCGAATGTTATACGGCGGGTGCTACTTTTTAGAGAATATCTTTTAGGGCACTTTCATATCACAATCTTCTATTTTAAAAATTTTTATTGCGTTGTTGTATGTACTGGCTACGTTGAACTTTTTTCAACATTGTATTTCGAATAACTTCTCTTCATTGCGAAAATTTTGTAGGTTTATCTGAAGGCACTGGTGTCTCGAAAGATACAATTATATATTGTTTCTGTGGGAATTAGCGCTTCCAGGGGAGTATGTGATGTCCCTAGTTAAAGGTGAGATTGACCTTCCTTTTGTTGAAATAGCATAGGTTTTTGTTTTTTTATGGATTTTTTTTTGGTTCACCTCTATCCGGTTTTTCAGCACCTTCAACCTTCTTCTTAAACTTTTATAATTTTTCAAAACCTTCCTTCCCAACTTACTGTCTCTGTGCGTAGGAGATATCGAGTAAGAACACACCTTGTGCATAGATTTTGTGTTCCCTAAACTCCATACAAAATGGTGCCTAAATCCTTCCTCTCTTTAAACGACTTTCTTGTGGTTGGCAGAGCTGAAATTTACTCATAATCTAATCGCGCTTATGTTGTAATCGGCCAAACATGATGGGAGAATTCAGACTTCTTAAGTTGATTTCTAGCGTCTCCTGATCTGATTGAAGTTGCTTGTCTGCCATAATTTACCAGATTCAAGTTTCGAAATTGTGTACCTTGATTTTACGATGCTTCATTTTTTCCGCTCTTCTATGAGAAAATTCACCATTAGTTCTTTCATTTAAATGGCCTCTCATGGAGGCTCCAGTGGCGATAAAGCTGCGCGTCCAAAGTTCTCTCGCCCAAAGTTCTCACGGTTCTGATCAAAGCAGATGGATCATATGGAGGCTCGGCTCTGTTGCTACCTGCTGTAATTTTGGAGAGTTATTCAAAGGCCCTAAATTAATCGACTGGCTTCATCAGCTAAAGCTCGAGTTTCTAAATTTGAGTGCGGAAATGTTTAAGGTTCGCGCAGATTTGATCCTTAGCGTGTTTTTTGTCTTTAAATTCACTCGTCGACTCTCACTACTTCAGAGTAAAGTTGTTGAGTGATATTAAACACCTATAGTAATATAGTTCTTGAGTGATATTAAACACCTATAGTGATATAGTTCTTGAGTGACAGTAAATGCCTATAGTGATATAGTTCTACGTGATAGTAAACACCTATAGTGATATAGTTTTTGAGTGATAGTAAACACCCACAGTGGTACAGTTTTCAAGTGATAGGAAACACATACAGTGATATAGTTCTCAAGTGACAGTCAACATTAAGTTATGTTCACCATAGAATAACACGTTTCACATTCCTCATGTGCTAACATTAAAGGCTCTGCAGCGACAGTGAGCTACAGAGGCACCCCAAGTTAGAGAGAAGACAGGTTTCGTGTCGGCTTCAATCGATCGCTCTCTCAATCTGTGGTACCGTTGCTGTTGTTGCCGTGCATGCCTCCCTCCAGTCAATTCAGAAAGCAAACGATCCGGAACTTTTCAGATGCCTGTTCTTTACGATCACATCTGTGCGCTAGGGATAATCATAGAACACATGTCTGTGGCGTTGTTCAGTTACCTCATCCGTATCACTCCTTCTTTGTTCATTTTTTTAGTTCATTTTCGTCATTCGACTTTAGTTCATTTTCATCATTCGGTTTATATGAATGCTTCAAACCTAAAGATTTAAGGCCTCCAAGAGTTAGAGTTCGTTAAATTTTTAAGAAGACGACAGAGAATGAGAGCGTAAATTTAATGGGAAAATACCAGCTGTGTGATCTTTATTTAATTTTTGTGCAGCAATTGGTGAAGGCGGGCTTGAGCTTACCAGAAATTGTGGTAGCGGTGACGATCATGGCTTATTTTCACGCCATGTCGACCATGATCCAGGCTCTGGGCATTGAAGCTGCCTCGGGAGACTGCGAGCCCTCATTTCCTCCCATATCGGTGGTGAGTTTTCTGGCTTCATAATTAAATCTTTTTTCGTCACTAATGAGACCCGTGTTCTGTGCAACGGACGTCTTGTGCGAGTGTAATCCATACCCAGTCTAACTTTTTCGCCACATGCATGCTCCGGCGAAAAAGTTAGACTGGGTTCTTAATTTGTTTATTCATTAAAATTTTCAAGTTCACGTTTCGTCAACATTCTCTCTGTTTTCTGATGCGCTCTCCGAATACGTGCGGGGTTCACTGCTCGTTTGAAACAATAAAATCATCTCATTCTTTATTTACAAATTTTACATTTTCCCACGAAAAGCACAACCTTAAATTATTGACTTGAAAAATGTTTTTCTGTACAGTATTCTGCCTCTACGTGTCAGTTTTTACTCTCTTGATCCCGCGATGTTAGGGATCAGATTTTCTCTACTGGAAATCTGCAGTCTTTTTAAATGAAATTCTTTTCCGTTCAGAGTTCAAGTTGAGATTAACATCACTTGTCTTCAATTTGTGCACTGGGCTTGTGTCTTCAGCTCCTTTGCAAAATGATATTTCAAATCTATCGGTCAAGAGCGTGCTGGTGTTGATTTCGATTTTAGGAAAATGCTTCTCCACGCTTCGTTTTTCAACTTGTTTTGGACTGCTCAAAACTACATTAGGTGGAATACCTCTATTACTGCTTCGGTGGTAAAATCCTTTGCGTATTGTTTTTTTACACTAATTAGTTCATTTTCTGCATCTTATGCTAGTTCATATGCAGGAGCGATAAGCTACGTACGTATTACTGTAACTTAATTTGATCTTTGCAGTCTATATATGGAGGCGTGCGCTTCCGACTCTTCGCCGAGATGTATTATTTTTTATACCAATTAGTAAATTTTCTGCATCTTATGTTAATTCATAGGCAGCCTCGATAAGTGACGTAGGTATTACTGTAACTTACTCTGATTTTTGCAGTCTATGGAGGCGTGTGCTTCGGACTCTTCGCCGAGGTCGTCGGAGCTGTCCAGGGGTGGCGTGGAGGTCTTACTGAAACGCATGGAGGGCATCTCGGACGCCGCGTCTGCGCAGGCGTCCGCAGTGCCGACTTTATCGCACTCCGGCAGGTGTGTGCGGAGCGGTTTTCGAAGTGTCGTGGCCTACCGTTTCTGTTTATCTTGAAACGTATAAAAATTCTTTTCGTACTGTCGTGGATTCATGCTTCTTTTTGTCTTGATACGTATTCTTTTTTTTGCAGTGTCGTGGCTTCATGTTTCTAGTTATCTTAATACGTATAAAAATCTTTCTTTTCGCAGTGTCGTGACCTCACGTTTCTAGTTATCTTAATACGTATAAAAGTCTTTCTTTTCGCAGTGTCGTGGCCTTACGCTTCCATCTATCTTGATACATAAAACAGTGATAATCTTGGGCTGCAGGCTTCGTCACAGTTCACGCTATGTAAAGTAATGGCACCGTACAAAATTGTAAATTCTCTCACTCAGCTTTGTGAATACAATTCGTCATAAAGGACTTTTGTACTTCATGAAGGACGAATCGTCTTATTAGTGAGCTCCTATTAAAAAAAAAAATTTTTAACCGTTTCACAATGGGAACTTTCGAACTATTTGTAAAAATTCAAGGCAGAAATTTTTAGCACCTCTAAATACATTGGAAATTCGCTTAACAGCAGTCACATTCTGTTTGTGCAAACGCTTGCTCTTTTTCAATAAAAAATTCGGTGCCATTTTGGAAGGTTTAATAAGCGATAATATATATACCTTCCGACGTCAGGAGCGCATGTTTTCAAACAACAGAGCATGAGTCCGGTTTTACATGCACGAATGCTATAAAATTTGAAAAGCCTAATGTAGCTTTGGTACAGGTAAAATTTTAAATGTGTAGCATCAGATATTTGGCGTAAAATTAGTCAAAAAACTGGCAAACGGCACGAATATGGGGAAAATTAAAAACTAAGGCAACCATTTCCTGCAATTTAAAATAAAGTATACCTATTGGGGTAATTCTTCAACTGCCTATTCATGTTTCATTTACATAGTGAGAGAAATTCTTTTAGTGTTGTAGTACGGTGGCTTCTAAATTACTCTTTCCTTTTGCTAAATTCGCATTGAAGTCTTTCCGCGAACTATTTGCGCTAATCAGTTCCCTTTTCGTTTCAGTTTTTTTGCCTTTCTTTTCGTTGCAAAGAGAATTTTTTCCAAAACAGCTGTCGATTATAAAGAATTATATTCCTTAAACAGTTAATTAATAATTACTGATTAACTTGGCATCACGAAATGACTCCTCTGATGTCAGTTCCACTGGGAGCGTAATATATATAAGAAACAACGCACGTACCAACTTTCTCAGTTGAAAATAACCGCCGGCGTCTAGCCGCTTTTACCACAATTGGTTCAACTGAAGAACAATGCAAGTTTGAAAATAGCGAACATCAATTGGATCATGCCTTCATTAAACTTTAATTAAGTATTCATGAAAATTGAGTTTGTGACTCTTGGTCGGTCAGCATCATTATGAAAATCCCCTCCGTGGCCACCAGCGGCGCACGTTGCGGTCAAAGTGTTAAATGTAGTCGAGGTTCCCATATGGCTCTGCGGAATCCCTCCACTTCAAGTAGTATATTTACGATATTTAAATAGGATATTTAAATGGTCACTGCGATCCAGTGGACATTTTTGCGCTGGCGGGGCTGCGCGGGACTGACTGCCCTGATCACACCGGCGATTTTCAGTTGGCTTGCAATGCTAGTGCAAAATTCTTTTTGCGGGTTCAAACTGCCAAGTCTTTTCGTACTTGTGTAAACATTTCCGTATTTGTTGGCCGTCTTTTAATGAACTTTTTCGTCTTCTCGTACTTGTGTTAACATTTCTGTATTTTTAGGCCGTCTTTTATTTATTTTTTCGTTTTCCCATTCTCGTGTATTACATTTATTACATGTACTACATTTTCGTATTTTAATGAATTTTTTCGTCCGGCAGCGGCGACAGCCTGGCCAGTCTGACCGGCCCCGAGTTACCCACAGACCCTGCCCTCCTCGACACCTCTTTAGACGACAAGTATCGACAATTCGCCAAATATTCACCTAATATGAACTTCGTTTATAAAGATTTCTACAGACGAGGCAATAAAAGCGATGCGCCTACATTAAAATACCAGGTAAGTGTTACAATTTGTTTAAAGTTTCACGTGTGAGGGAGTGAAGGTCGCGTGTGCGGTTGAACATAGATATTGAAGAATGTTGCTGTGAAAATTGGAAATTTTTCTGCAAGTGTCAAGTTGACTTTGTCACGTCTCAGAGGAATATAACTAGTAATCTATGGGAATTAGTGCTCCCGGAGGGAAGATGATAGGTCCTGCGCTAAAAGTTAGGTAAGCCTTCGTTTTGTTGGAAAACAGTAGGAAAGGGTTTTACATTTTGTTACGGACTTTTTTCCGATTCATTGCTGTATTTTTTTCAACACCTACTACTTTTTTCCTCAACTTATATTTAATTTCACAAAATTCTTTTAATCGTGCGTATAATTCTTCTAATTTCACACTAAATGGTGCCTTCCTCCTCTTTGCTTTTATTTTTGAAAACGCCTTTGCTGTGGGTAGAGAGATATATAATAACTTATTTGATCTAATCATCGTTTCTCAATAATTTTTGCTGGTATCCCCCGACTTTTTATGGTGAAAGGTTTGCATTTAGGCAAAAGAGTTGCTATTAAATAACGAGGTTTCTCCTCTGCTTTTCAATCTTGTCCAAATAATTTCGTAATAGTAGAATATGTAAGTTGATTTCATGTTTGTTGTTTACGACCACTGTCGATCGAATTGCATCACAATTCTTCTACAGGGACAGGTCACGATGAAGTTCAACTTGTAGTCCGTTTGAAAAACACACCGTTTGACTCGTTGATATAAGTACACGTTCATCTTTCACGAGAATTGTTTATAGTATTTGACTCGTTGACTATATTTTCATCTCTAACGTGAATTATTTATGCAGCACCTATGGGAAGACATGGGCTTCACTACGGTGGCCAAGTTCACTTCACAAGAGTTGGCCGACTGCTTGGACAGCAAGTTCAGAACAGCGTCCAGCATGACCTACCACACGTGCGGGGACCGAGACAACGTCAACACCGCTCCCTTCAGGAGGGCTGTGTGGAACTACACCCAGTGCCTCTTCGGTATCCGGTGAGATCCTCTTGTTGTAAACCTCGATTACTTTCCGAGTTTATCAGTCGTTGTGCGTTTTTGGGAACAGGGGGCACTGAAGATTTGTTCTTATTTAGTTATTTTCCTCGTTTGTAATGTAGGATTTTTACTTGCTTATACTGTATTTCGCATAACTAGTTTTCTTGTGTAATGGAGAACTCTTCCCCGGCTCTCGGAATTGTTTTCTGTAAGAAAGAGTTTCATGAGCGTTTTATCTCGTGAGCTAACTCAGATTTTTTTTTTTTCTTAAATGCGGCTTGAATAGTCGTTTTATATTGTTATGACTATCAAGGTAGCAATGTTTCTATGTTATGGAACTAGAACCACATTTTGGGTGCTTAGGTGTCGACTGTGTTTCAGCAGCGAGTTCGGCTTCTTTTTTTTAAGCTTATTCCCTTAATGCTAAAGGACCTGACAGCAGATTTTGTGGAGTCAGATTTTTTAGCAGAAGCTATATTTCAGATGAACAGAGATGCTTTTCCCTCCACTGAACTTCTCCCAAGAAAAAGTTGCCTTCTTGCTTCAGGTGAAAGCTTTTAGTGTAAATTGTATCCTGTCTTCACGAATCTTATCGAAATCAACTATCACGGTGAAGCGTAAAACATTGCTGTCAGTCCCAATGAAATTGCCTCGCAAGATTACGTTTGAAATTTTCTTGACGAGTTTTCATTCTATTCAGTACAGCCGATAGCTTTCTCGTTGCCCAAAGAACCTGACTGAAGCGATTGCTTGTGTTTGTGCTTTTTTGATGCATCAAATGGGATCTGACGAGGCCCTCGAGAGGCCACTCGAGATAGGACGAGTTTATCTCCCCTACAAGAGATGAGGAAGGAGAAAGAGGTCATCTCAACAATGCAAATATGGAAATTATTAACGTCTGGTGCTTTCTCTGTTGGCAATTGCCTCTTAATCTGTACCTTTCAAAAAAATTGCGCAAATTTCTAAAGTGAAATAAATAAAGCGTTTGGAAATAAGAATCTGAGCTTTAAGGGCGTAATAGTAGATGTTCTTCGCTTGTTTGCTTTGTTGGTTGGTCTGTGACGCTCTTGATGATTTACATAGGGTGAATTATAAATATATTTGGTAGGAAGAAACTGTTAATTTGTCACACATTGGAACCAAGCTGAATGTGCTTAATGACCGTATCTGTGATACGAGTTTCATTGGATATTTATGAGGATATTTTCGAATCCCGTTGTTTTTGACAGGCCGTGTAGATCACGGTAGAGGAAACAAGGTAGAGTCATTTCTATGGGGGACAATATAGCTCCTCTTGATTGGCTAGCCAATAGAACGGGTTTATTTCAAACTAATTTATGACCTCACCATTGCGACATGTCATTAGGTCAATAGTGATGCCAGATTTTGGGCTAGCGGTGTTGCCAGATGTAATATGAGCGCTGCTATTGGTTCGTTGCTATGACGTCAGTATTCCCACACGGTTGACGAAAAAAGACTGGTTGTAGAAGACACATGGTAGAAGACTACCATGTGTCTTCTACCATGGTTGTCTGATATGATCCTAATTTGAGCAGGCGTGACGATTACGACTACAGCCACGTGAACATGCTGCTTGACCGCCATCTCAAAGTCTTCCTCAAAACCATGAGCGTTGCTCCCGAGACCCTTCTAGACGACCTCAAATTTCTGCCTTCTATTCTCAGAGAATTCAAGCAGAGTGAGCGGGTGCGTATGTTGTTTTTCTGTCTTTTTTTTTATGTAAATTGGCACCGCTATTCTCAAAGAATTCCAGCACAGTGAGCGGGTGCGTATGTTTTTGTCTTTTTTATGGAAATTGGCGCCGCTAGTCTCAGAAAGTTCAAGCAGAGGGAGCGAGTGCGTGTGTTGATTTTCTGTCTTTTTTCATGGAAATTGGCACCTTTATTTTCCTAGAGTTCTAACTGAGTGAGCGAGTACGTATTTGTTATACTGAAATTCACCTAACATTTATGTATTTGTTTATGATACATTGTACACGTTCTGTAATACTATTTGCACAAATTTTATGATGGGTTGGTGGCTATTGGGCAGAAGAGGTGACAAAGCTGGGTGTGAGATTGGTATGCGTAGCGATCATTTTGACGGCTGTAGTGATCCATGAATCTGGGAGTTAGATGAGACTGCTTAGGCGAATCGTTTTATTGATACCTTCACAATTAACCTACACGTATGACAAGATTGAGTGATCTGTGTTTGGTTATGAAATTATTTGAAAGATATGCTTGGATTAGGAAGATATGCTTGGATTAGGAGTTTATGCTTGTGTCATGGACGTCTATTCTTATTTCACCGCTGTCATTTCCTTTGATTGTCATGACATGAGGTCACAATTCTTTTATTTTACTAATGAAGATTAAATGAGACTTTTCAACGTCCACGGAATAATTATTAATCATCAATTTATTTGGAAGCGTGCCACTAACAACTTCGATAACCAATCTCCATCCTTAATGGGAAATTAACAATGCAGGAAACACATTAATTATTTATTCCCTACAAAGAATACACGATTACTAACGCATCAAATGAATCTAGCGCACCTATTACATTTCGAGTACCCCTCAGGGGGATACAATTATTGTATCTATGGGAATTAGCGCTCCCAGGAGGGCAATGTGAGGGCCCGAGCTAAAGGTTAGGTAGGCTTTCTTTTTGTTGAAATAACATAGGTTTTTGTTTTGTTACGGACCAACTTTTTTTCGGTTCACTGCTGTCCTGTTTTCTCAACACCTACTACTTTCTTCTTCAACTTTGATCTTGTTTCATGAACTTATTTCTTATCTTACTGTTTCTATGCCCTTTCTGCATAGATTCCGCGTTCCCTTAACTCCATACTAAATGGTGCCTTCTTCCTTCCTCTCTTTGGATCGCCTTTGTTGCGGATAGGGAGGCTTAAACTAACTAATAATCTAATCTAATCTACATTTCGAGTAAATAAACGAATATACGCTTAAGGCGTGGCGTTGATATAGACCTATGCACAGGAGAAATAGGTAATGAATTGCTTCGAGGGAAATGCACTAATTGGAACTCATCTTATTTCGGATTCCAGGAAGGTATGTGCTATGGCTCCGTGACTGCTTTAATTTACGTTAGGAGTTTACGTAGTTTACACGATATACACATCGTAAGATAGAACAAAATAGGGCCAAGTAAGTCAAAGTCAGGCCAAGCGGCAAAAGCCGGGCCCCTAAAGGAGCCGGCCACGATAGCACGCGTCTGTACTCTATAGCAGCACGGAGCTTAATGCCTCTCCCGCTCCCTCAAAGAGGTAGCGACGTGGGTAGCGAGCTGTCACGCATGACTTCATACGATTTCTGTAATATGATCTGATTAATTTCCACAAATAAGCGGTTACGTGTGACTCTAGCGTATTGAATTCATTAATTCTCGATAACTGTAGAAGCATTGGAATCGACATAAAGCTGTTAAATAATGACATAAATATTATTATACCAGAACCCTTCTTGGTGTCGACGTTAGGCAACTCCTTCGGCCAGATGACGTCCTTCTTCTTCTCGTTCTTGAAGTCAATGCGGAAATCGGAAGAAGGTAGAAAGCAGAAATTGATAACGGCCAGCGCGCTTGCGACACTCCTCACGGCTGATTTGAACACATCATATAAGTGGAGCGTCCTCCATTAATGACAGTTTCTCATACGTCGTGGTTAAAAACCATGACACTTGGATTAGGAATTTATGCTTGGATTAGGAAGATATGCTTGGATTAGGAAGATATGCTTGGATTAGGAAGATGTGCTTGAATTAGGAAGATGTGCTTGAATTAGGAAGATGTGCTTGAATTAGGAAGATGTGCTTGAATTAGGAAGATATGCTTGAATTAGGAAGATATCCTTGGATTAGGAAGATGTGCTTGGATTAGGAAGATGTGCTTGAATTAGGAAGATATGCTTGAATTAGGAAGATGTGCTTGAATTAGGAAGATGTGCTTGAATTAGGAAGATATGCTTGAATTAGGAAGATATGCTTGGATTAGGAAAATATGCTTGGATTAGGAAGATATGCTTGGATTAGGAAGATGTGCTTGGATTAGGAAGATATGCTTGAATTAGGAAGATATGCTTGAATTAGGAAGATAGGCTTGGATTGGGAAGATATGCTTGGATTGGGAAGATATGCTTGGATTGGGAAGATATGCTTGGATTGGGAAGATTTGCTTGAATTAGGAAGATATGCTTAAAGCTGTCGGAAATTTTTATGCAAAGTGAGGTGAGCGAATCTACCGTTTGTTATTCATGCGCTCCGTAGAGTTATCATACAAACAGCCAGCGAAATAAACGTGGGCTGCAAATATGAATTAACATCAAGCAATTTTTCACTGGCTAATATCGAGAGAAACTTAGACGCCCATAGAAAATTATATTCCTATATATACGCGTGAACAGTCTAACTTTTTCAAATAAGTACACAATTGTTGTGAAAATAATTTTTACAATTTCGTTCTCTACATAGTTGTATTCGTCTCTTAAAATTCTAAGCGTGCTTCGGTTTTAGTGCATGCAAATGTTGTCGCTTTCAAAAATTTATTTTTCCATTATAAGCCTCATTGAAAGCGTGCACTCCTGACCCTTCAAGTAGACTTTTCGGTCCACTTTTGAAAATACCTCAATATATTGTACTTCTTATTAGATTTGTTCCCTAGTGTGTTCTTTGGAGTTCACTGCCCAGTGGCAGCTCCTTCCTCATTCTCATATCGGTCACTACCTGATGCCAGAGTAAGTCTGATGAAGGTGGTTATAATAACTGTAAAATGAGTAGTAAAATAATGACGTTAAAGTTTTAATTCTGGACGCGTTATACCTCAGATCCACGTGGTGATTTTGGCTGCGGAGGCCCGACTGCAGGCGGAGATGGTCTACGCCATGCTGGCCATAGAGCGCTACTACGTGTGTGGGTAGACCGCAAAGAAAGAAAACCAGGTTACTGTTATTGCGAGCTGGGAGATGAAACTGACTCTGGAAGCTTCACGACGCGCCTGGTGAACGATACATCCAGTCACCTAAGTATCTCATATTCTGTAGATTGCCAAGATTTTAGGTAGGAATTTTATGTTTTTTATGTCGGTGCGTGGTGGCTAAAACATAGAGCGAGCGTTCGTGAGGTGTGTTACGTGAGATTGCAGTGGTGGTGACCTTCTTTTACTGACTGAAGCTGTCACGTACGTAGTTCTAAATTTGACTATTGTACCATTTGTCTTGCATGTGCAGATGGTTAGCCTTATCAGTGGGAGTTGATTTGATGGTGTGATGGTACTCTCGTCTACCAAAACTGGATGTGGAGATGGTGAGCTTTTTCAATGGGAGTTGATTGTAAGATGATACTCTTATCAATTCCACTGGATGTGAATATAGTGAGCTTTTTCAATTGGAGTTGATTGTGAGATGATATTCTTATCGATCACTAGTGGTTGAGATAGTGAGTTTTATCAGGTTTTATCAGTGGTATTTGATTGAAGATCCACATATCAAACCCGATCAATGGCGGCCCAGAGAAACTGTGAGTTTAGTTATGGAGGCTGGCATCCAGATCGAGAGCTGTGCTTTGAATGTTCGCGAATTAATTGTTTAAAAATTGTTTAACACTTTGACTGCTGCAGGTAAAACTGGAATTCAATATACAACTCGAATTTAAAGTCAATTGTTGCAAGCAATGTGGAAAATAGCAAACATGAACTGGATCATGCTTTTATTTACATTCGATTAAGTATTTATTGAAATTGAGCTTGCAACAGCAGGTCGGTCTGCAGCGCTATGAAAATTTCATCCATGCACCACCGGTGGCTCACGTTGCAGTCAAAGTGTTTAAATATAGAGTGTCAGGGTGGGGAGGGGCTGTTGATCGCGTGGTCAATGGGAGGAGTTTGAACTCATCGCTTCCAACTGAACAGTTACTCTGAACTGTCCCAAAATCTCACTGAGTTCTGGTCACCCAATGTCGGTTGTTCATGTGTGTGTAACTATGTAGGCTGGTTGCTCAAAATCATTTGCAAAAAATCAAGTTTTACTTCTCGAAGAATTGAATCTTCGCTTCGGTAGGAGCGTACATCGATACTGCCAACCTGTAATTTGTGTACATATCTTAGCTTGTATCTATAATGTTTCAATAGGATCTACTGGGATAATGATAGGTGCGAAAGCTGGTCATTAAACCTACTCTGGTTTATCGTAAATGTAATACTGTAGACGTTCGATGTCTATTCGCTGTGTTAAGGTAGTGTAAGCTCCTGGGTACTGCTATGAAAGTTACCTCTCTGTAGATTAATCGTACTAATTTATGTATTAGTTAACATTTACATTTAACGAGAAGGACAGCTTTTTATGTCTATTGTGTGCTCTAAATGAATGGTGCTTAGAAATGTTTAAATAAGCTTGCCCTGCGGGCCTGGTAAACAAGCATGTGTGATATTCCCTGGCCACTCAACCTTCAGAGCTAAGTTAGTGGCTTGTACGTCGTCCGTTGCGTAGGATATCTCTTTTTATTTGTTTGCGTGCATACGCCCAGACATGGCCAAGTTGTGTATATTGGCTATATTTGTTGGGTATTTCAGTCCTTCTGGTGAATAGCATCCACTCTATTCTGAATTTTAAGAATTGGCGTTCAAAACTTGGCTTTGATGTGGGATTTTGAATGGGATTTTCGAAAGACTTATCAAAGAATGTATAGTTTTGATGAACTTTTTGTCTAAACCGAAAAGCTGTGCGGTAAATTGGATGGAATGAACTGTTGTGTATTTTAGCGATCAGCTAGAATGCGTCAGCTTCGCTCCATATATCGTTTTGCTCTTATGCTAAGTGGAAATTATAAGTGGAAATTATAAGTGGAAATTCTTAATTGGAAATTATATAATGGGCTCATCTCATTATGCGCCATTGTTTTGAACAAGCCTGGTGGTAATAAGGTTGGATAACTGTGTGGCGTATTATTCAAACTCGAAACTAACTTCATGTGCGTTTAGATGGATTTGTTTTTATTTACCACAATACTAGAAAAATTTTAGAGAATAGATGAGTTAAATGAGTCTAGGGAGGGAAATTTGGAACATGTTTTTAAATTTTGTGAGAACCTCTATTGTGCATTTACTGTGATGGAAATAAGTATAAGGCACTTGGTGAATATTCTCATTACTTTTTATCTACTGCTTGAAAAATTACAGAGTACTGAAAAATTTGATATACATACATAAATGTGATACATGTATATGTATATCTTCATAAAATACGTATTATGTATTTTACTTTGATTAAAATGAAGAGTTTACTTTGAAACCTCTTTAATAAATGGGGAACACAGCTATTGTACCTATGGGGATTAGCGCTCCCAGGGGAAGGCATGAGGTCCCAAGCTGAAGGTTAAATAGGCCTCCTTTTGTTGCAGTAGCATATGTAGGTTTCTTTGTTATGATGCGGACCATCTTTTTTTGGTTCCGCGTTTTTTTTTTTAACACCTTCAACTGTCTTTCTATAATTCCTTTTGTTTCATAAAATTCTTTTAAACTTACTGCTTTTAGGCGCAACAAATCCTGTGGGCTTATAAACTTCTGCTTAGACTCCCTGCTCCCTTGATTCCACATGAAATGGTACCTTCCTCTTTTTTTTACTCTTGGGATCAAATTTTGTGTGGTTAGTAAGGCTTAAACTTAACTCATTATCTATTAGGTGCCATATTTTTATTTCCATTACAAAAATCAGGCATGAAAATAAATTTTGCCACCGCTCTATATAGAGGAAAAATTTTTCAAAATTTGTCAAAAATATTGAAATTTAAAAAATTAATTTGATGAAATTTATCAAAAATTTCCATGTCGCTTTGTAAATTTCGGGCATTTTTTTCACTTTTTCGCATATCATCATCGATCCGTGTGTCGAAAGTCCGAACTTCTACATTAAATTGAATGGATTAAAACAAATGAAATAATGCAGACTCGATGGTCTCCGAAACGCTGCCAAGTAAATTCGACCCATCAAAACGAACAACAATATATAACTTTTCCATATTTCTTTGTGAAAAGCCTGGGCACTGAATCTTGATCGCCAGTCTTGGCTATATTTGTTGTGGTAGACAAACTCGTTATGATTGAAGAAAATGTTAATGTATCTCGTTTCTCTAAGTGAAAAATTGTTTTTGTTACACATGTACATGTATTTGTACCGTGAGGGCATAAGGCTGAATTTCGGCTAGGTCTCTCGGGGTTCAACCTCCTCAAGGGGATGCAACTATTGTTTCTATGGGGATTAGTGCTCTCAAGAGGAATATGTGAGGTCCCGAGGTGAAGGTTAGGTAGGCCTTTTTGTTGACATATTACAGGTTTTTTGTTTCGTTACGGACTATCTTTTTTCGGTTCACTGCTGTCCTCTTTTCCAGCACATACTATGTTCTCGTTCAACTTTAATCTTGTTTCTTAAACTTCCATCTCATCTTTCTGTTTCTATGCACCTTTTGCATAGATTCCGCGTTCCCTTAATATCTCGGTCTCAGGGCTCGAAAGGTTTACGATGGCCAAAGCAGATGCGATATGCTAGCTTTCTCGGCTTCTTGTGTGGGCTTAATTTTGTAATTAAAAAAAAGCACATCTTATTTATGATCATTTCTGATGTATTATACAATGAGCATGAGGGTTTTTTTTAGTTTTTCGCGTTTTTCTCTTTGTACTTTCCAGTGAGAGCTGATCTTAAGAGACATGAGCGCCATCAATAACTGGGTAACATCCTTAGTTTTTAGGGAAATGAAAGAAGGCAATTTTTTCGGGTTATTGAAATATTGCTTTATTTTTCGCCTTATCGAGCCAATTGCGTGGCGTGTCGCTGCAGAGCTCCTGTCATTGTCAGTACTCAGCGGTGTTATGGTAAACCAGTAGTTCTTAACTTTTAACTCCAGGGCAATCAACATTTACCAAGACAGGACAATTTTCTACCTACCGTGCTCTAAAGCAGAGGTTCTTAACCTTTATACTCCTACGCCCCCTTAAGAATTGTCAGGGGAAATTGTGTGCAGATGGACTGGTAAATAAGAGCTCACAACAAAGAATATTGTAAATAGGTCCTGAAACTTATTCCACAGTGAAAGTTTACTCTTTGTCAAAACATTACTGGGAAAAATCAGGCTTTACTGCGGAGGCTCGCGCCCCCCAGGTTAAGAACCACTGTGGTAAACTCTTGCAAGTCACAACTTTAATTTTAGCATTTCCACTTCTGCTCATTTGGATGAAATTTTCAGTTTGAAGTTATATCAGTGGCAACTTTCATTTTAGCTTCTTCACGTCTGCTCACTTTGATGAAAGTATCAGTTTGAAATTTATATGAGTGGCGACTTCAACTTTAGCTTTTCTACTTCTCCTCATTTTTGATGAAAATTCCAGCTCGAAATTTTAAAATTAAAATTTTTAATTTTTTTATTAAAATTAGCAGGAAGATTATTCTCGAGCTCGTTCGCAGCTGTTCTGTCATGCGATTTGTACTTTCAAAATTCTATTCTGTACTTTTTGACTAATTATCATGAAAACCTGATTTCATTTTAGCATTGATTTTGTGTTGTAATATACAAGTGAAACGATATTGAACGTCTACTAAATTTCACGGTAAAGAGTTATGTTGTTTTCTGGGAGCGTATCGGGTACTGATTTTAATTAGTATCAATTTCGATACAAAAATGTTCTATAACGTGAAGTGAATAAGATTTGCCTTCAATGTATTCATATTGTCTGTCATCATCAAGAAGCCCCTGACTCGAATGCTGATTGAACTCTGACGCGTTCTGTTCTTTTTCAGCTTCGTCCGTTCCAAATTTCGGTGTGTATTATTGTACTCTGTCGTGTGTGTGTGTACTCCATTTTGACGTTCGGTGTGTATTGAAATTCATGTGGCCCTTAATTTGGGCTTCTTTCTCAAGTTGCAAGACTCAGAATCAATTTTCCCTTTTTACAGGGTGTGATTTGAGAGTGGAATTTTCAGTTGTAGGGGGTAAGATTATCAACGCATGCATTTGATTTGTGAGTAAAATTTGGAGCCGATGATTTTTCGTATTTGTTTTTTCAGTAATAGCAGTTGTGTTGTATTTTAGGCCGCATGTTAACGCGGTGTTGGAATTGCGGAAACGAAAACTTGCTGTGTCATGGTTATTTGTTCCTCTTTCTTAATTGTGTAAAACGAATCTAGTACAGCGGTGGAACGCCTCTGTTGCGTATTATAATAATGAATAATACGACATGTTGCTGTGCGATAATGTGTTACATAGTACGACGGCTTGTCCTATTAATCCGACTAAATTCAAGAACTCAAATTTGTTTGTGTCGTTGGGTTGATCGTAGTTACAGCTCCCTGGGGGACTATGTGAGGGCCCGAGCTAAAAGTTAGGCAGGCTTTCTTTTTGTTAAAATAGAATCGGATTTTGTTTTGTTACGGACTCTCTTTTTTCGGTTCACTGCTGTCCTGTTTTTCAGCGCCTACTACTTTCTTCTTCAATTTTTTTTGTTTCATGAACTTCTTTCTTAGGTTACTATTTCTATGCACCTTGTGCATAGATTCCGCGTTCCCTGAACTCTATTCTAAATGGTGCCTTCATCTTTCCCCTCTTGGAACATACTTGTTATGGTAAAGGGAGGCTAAAACATTCTTATATAATAATGATGATAATAATGATCGTAGTTGCAAATGTGTAGAAATTCATTAGATCAAGCGACAGTTCGTGCTGTGTTCCCGTGTGATGAATGGAACTACTCATTCTGTCCATACATACTTGTATTCACGCTCTCCATGTGTATGAGTGTTGAGAGAGCAACGTTGAAGTAAAATTTTAATGCTTCTTTAGAGTTAACTTGATGTCTCGCAAAGTGCTCGTTTTTTTGGCAAAGGACTTACCGACATTGTCCAACACTTGGATTAACAAGTATGTCGTAATGCCTCTAACTTTTCCCCTTTCATTAGATTTTACAGTAAAACTTAAATTCTTGTACATTTAAATTCTTCCGAAAAGTAAATGTTCATTGTTACCAAATGGATATTCACACCAATGTAAGGCACTGGAAATGATGGCTGTTCACAGCAGGTCAGTAGCGTTAATATTTTTCTGATTAGGTGGTCATCTGCGCACATTATTTTCACTGCAAGATTGACGTCCCGTCTAATTAACATTGCTTCATTGTTGGGAAATATTATTTGTAATTTTCTGTAGATCTGATACGTAGCACGGTTAAGTAAAAATAATGTGGATTTGTGATTTATCTAACGATTGATCATTACTATGGCTGTGACAAAATACTCTTATCACATTGTCACAGAGCTAATAATCACATACATGTGTATGTTTGTGATTCACTCATGTATTTACACGATGTATTATATCACATGAATGTGATCTACTACAAATCACATAAATGCGTATGTGGGTGATTATTAGCGCTGTGAAAATATAATTAGACAACATTGTCACAGCGCTAAACATTACTGATAGTACGGTTCCCTTACCTATTCAGAATGAATATGATTTTTGTGTAGACAGAAGTAAAACGAAACGCGCATTTCACGACTATTTTTTATTGAAAAAGACCTTATGTCAGGTCCAAGTAATTCATCCGATGCGCAATTATACAAAATGAAATGTGCATCCACACTTTCTGTACACAAAGATTACCTATTAGTCATATTTACACAACTTCATTGGCTGTGAATTATGGTGAATTATTCTACTAATTTCTTTGTTACGAAAACCGTGCAACAAATAACGTATAAATAGAAGCTTCACCAGTTCTTAACCACGGATTCATCAAATTTACGTATTTGGAAAATTTTACATGAGCTCGAGGAGAAATATTTACATTTACTTAATAATTTTACAACAAACGTTACTTAAACTTTCGAATTTTTGCAACGGTTATTTTGCTCTAATCAACAAATTTGTGTCGCTGTAAAAGCGCTTCATAGCGTACAATTTTTAAATAATCATGTAAAATTCACATTGACTGAAAGTTGCTTTAGAAAATGTGTCCTGAACATCAAAGGCATCTTAACGTAACGCACACCGATAGCACAACATCAAATTGTGCGAAGTGAAAGTCTAGTAAAAAATAAAGCGTAGTCCTTGCTTATAGTGACTGTGCACTAGTGAGATTCATTAAATGTAATAAGAAACAATCAAACTCAACCATTAATGAAGAAGTGCAGTTCCGTACTAATACAAGTCTAAGCTATGCGTTTAGAATTGGCACATGTGTTGGCAAACGAGGGACGACGCACATCGCGTCTGGCATATGTAATACCCGCTGTAAAAGAAATTAATCTATGGTTAACAAGCGCTTCATCTGCAGCTATAAATATCTTACTCAATTAACTAATCAGGTCTCACAGCAGATCATTGCCGTTCATTTTACGGAGTCGAAATCACCGACAAACAAAATCACCTCACGGGGCGTAGGCACGCGTGATCCTGTCAAAATGTATTGAACTTCTTACGGCCAGCTGTCAATTTTTAGCCTTTGCATATTGATTAAGAAACTGTACCCAACGAATTCAAAAATCTTTGCCCTTTCCTGCACCATGTGTCGTATGTAGCAATACAATTAACTCAATTATTGCGATAATTTTTGCAAATGGAAGGCAAACGTGCATTAATGCATTATTTTATTGATGTAATATTAACGCATCCTTCATTTCCAATTGTGCAGGAAAAGATGAAGAATACAGCACAATATTCAACGTAATTTTCAGCAGCTCACGAGCAGTAACTCGGCACATAAAACACAACGAGTGCTCCATTTCAACACTTTGACTGCGACATGAGCCACCGGTGGACACGGAAGGGATTTTCACAATTCTGTTGACCGACCAGTAGTCACAAACGGAATTTTCATGAATACTCAAAACTAAATGAAGGCTCGATCCAGTTAATGCTTGCTACTTTCAACATTGCATACTACAATTGACTTAAATTTGAGATGCATATTGGACTTCAGTTTTACCTGCCGCAGTCAAAGCGTAAAGTTGGGTGGAAAACTTGCAATAAAATGTAAAAAAAATCACGTGCACGAGTTGTGGTCAAGAGATCGTAGCCACCAGAAGCGACAGTAGCTGCAAAAAAAAAGCATTTTGTGCCGAGCAATGCGGCTGTAAAATGCTCGACCAATGAAAGTTCTAAAATGTTCCTAGTACTGAATAGTTTGGTTCAGCAAACACTGGAAATGGCAAAAAAGTACAAACCTATCTGGGTTCTTGCAAACAGAAAATTTTTACATTCCTGTTAATAAATTGAATGAAGAGCCAAAATACTGGGCTAATTCTAACCTTACGTCATCAAATTTGGCACTTTATACAACTGCAGTACGCAGATCACGACTCATTACATATGTATATTTACAGCAACTGATAGGAAGAACAAGAGTAGTCGTCGTGTGGCAAGGATACACACATTTACATCAAGTGTGGACATTCAAGTCGCGAGAAACTAACTTGACGCTTCTGCAACAAAAAAATCTTTAAGCCACCCACCCGCATCAACACAGGTCAAAGCTGTAGCATGCCTCCAAGAGACGACTGAAATACTTATTAGATAATCATGATTGATCAAGCATGCAGAAATAAAGAGTGAAGCATTGGCAACAATTTGTAAGAGACGTACCTCATGAGAATAAATTAGTTCACACAGACAACTGCGTCCGTACGTTCCCTCCCTGGCCGCTGCGCGGTGTATCCCGAGCAGAGATCTTCAGCTTCATTCAGAATGCTCTTGTGAGCTGCAGTTTTTCTTCGCTCACATGACGATCAGCACAATGATATTAAACGATTAAACGTAGGTAAACATGACATGCTGCACTAAGATATTACTCGCAGGTCAACATGAAATATCTGCAGATAATTTAATGATGCAATTTTAAAAATTTAAGCGTATTTTCCAGCCAATTGGGTATTTTTGGCATGTAGAGCAATGAAGAGGAAATACTGTATAGGAATGCGCTCATTCACTGACGCCAGAAATAAACTGTTGAGCTGTCGCGTCTTAACGAAGAGAAATAAAATCTACAATGCTCAAGATGATCTTCAAAGCTGAGCGATGCAAAAGGAATTCATGGTTGCCTACATTATCACTTAAATTTCCGTGATGCGGTACGAGCAGTTCTGTGTGTCGTGTCTGTAGACCTGATGAATGAACGTTTAGAATTCTTGAATATTCAATGCTGGTAGCGTATATATTACAGGTTCATCCATTATTCCTACATTGGAATAATTTAGAAGTAGAATTTAACTTGAAAGATTTTGCTGTTATTCAGTATTCCCTCACTGGGACCATCACTTTTCCTCAACAAATCGGCAACTTACAACAATATGTACACAACAAACTTAACAATAATTCACATTTATCTGTCTATCAGAGACATGAGTATCAAACATAATAATAAAGTAATAATGCACAAACGAACAGGACACCTGAAGTAAACTCAGTTACCAGTACTCCACGTTCGTCATTACAGCTAAAAGTTTTGTACAGATACTTACAGACGCACCTCGACGAGTCATTTGGCTACAAAAGGATCACAATACTATTTTGGTTGGGATTTAACATAACTAACAATAAAAAGCGAGAGCTCGCGCGAAGCACCTTCACCACGCTCACAACAGTTAATTGTTTGGGATTCATTTATTTTCATATCCTCAGTTCACTTTCGGAGCCCGACGACGTGCCGGTGAGAATGCCAGATGTACCCTGTCTCTGCGCCAGGGTCCGTGGGTGATGAGGTGTTGAAGTCGCAGAGCTCTGCACTGCAAGGGAGGGGGCAGGGCCTCTGTTTCCAGGGGTCATGAGTGGGGATATAGAAGGAGATCGAGTGGCAAGAGGGGATAAAGAAGGGCTAAATGAGGGAGACATGGCTGGGGATGTGAATGATGCTTCGTGACTGATGGGGGAGCGTGGAAGAGATGGCATCGCCATTTGGGCGCGAATGGTGCTCAGGGCTACAGGAGCTATGGAACGAGGGGCCACGCTCGTGAGCAACGGAGGAGGAATAGTTTTCACTTGAGGATTCAATGTTTTCTTTTGCGGCTCCCGAGCGTAGTTTGGGGCAGAGTCGTCCTTTAATCTTGCGATTTCCGAAAATACGTGAGCTAAAGGTTGGTATTGCGGGCCCCAGTCTAGAAGGTAGTCCCAGTTGTATGACCCTTGGAGTTCTTCTTCACTGTGCACAATTGAACTCAAGGACCCCGTCATTGACGGTTGACTTTCATCGCCGCCAAAACCAAATGTCCTCGTGCCATCTATAATCGAACTGTCTTCTTCCGATGGTACGTCGTTTAACTTAGAGTAAATGAGATTATTGATGTCAACTTCTCCGGTTTCTGTGCCTCCCTCCTCATCAAACATGTGCATACTTCCAATAGAATGAGTGAGATCTTGAGACCCTTTCGTGGACTCTGTTTTTGTAGTATCGATTCCAAGCCTCGCAAGATATTCCTGAGTATTATGTACTGAAACGTCGCTCATGTTATCATCGTCATGGATTCCTGAATCAGGTAAGCCAAGCCTTTCCCGTAACTTTTGCTCTTTGATCAGCGGTCCCTCATTAATCATCCGAATTTCTTCGTCTTCCACGTCCTCATTGTCGTCGGCGCTTCCGCGTCCGCTGCTCGCGCTCTGGCTTTGCTCGCTCATCTCTGAGGTCGTGTTGCCGTGGTGAGTGCGATCACCGTGATGATTGTACGGTAAATCGTTGTAGTTCGTCGGATATTGCGACAAGTCGGGAGCTGAGGTTGGCGGAGGATGTCGAATGTCTATCGTATCAAACGAGGTATCGAACTGATCTGGCATAACAGGTTTTCTCACCAGTAGGTTTCGACGATAAAGGAATAGGAAAGCTGCTCCAAAAACTAAAACAAGAAGAATTAGAGCTATTAACAATCCGATAGCCCAAGTAGCAAGCCCACCTCCTTCCGGATTACCTCCCGATGTTAGAGTGCTATTTCCCCAAGAGCTGTTGTGGTTTCCGATTGAGATTTCTGCAGTTGCCAGCCCCTTTAATGACTTTGGCTTTCCTGAGTTTGCGAGCAACTCCAGCCTGATGCCTTCTTCTCTGCCTGGAGGCCTTTTTACTATAATTTCTCCAGTAGTTCGATTAATCTTGAAGACTCGAGAAGGTGTAGTAAGGGAGTAGAATACTTGACCATCTGAACCTTTGTCTTTGTCCTTGGCTTCTACTTTACCCACAATGTTACCTTTTTGAGCGTCAAATGGCATAGAAAAATAATAAATTCTTTCCGAAAACACAGGTGCATATTCATCACTACTTTTGACATTCACTTTGACATTAACAGTACTGAATTTTCCACCAGCATCAAATGCTCTGATAGAAAAATAAAAGTCCGAACGTACTTCAAAGTCAAACACCATTTCGGTAGTCACAACGCCGGTCACGGGATCGATGCTGAATTTATCTTTGTCTTCGCCTGACGGTATCGAATAATTAAGTCTACCAAACGGCCCCGCGTCGGCATCGTTAGCTTTTGCAGTAAACACGGTGGTTCCCTTTGGAGCATTTTCCACCACAAATTCGTAGTAAGTAGGAGCCGGGAAGCTGGGAGCATTATCATTTTCATCTTTCAGGCCGATGTAAACAGTTGTAAGGGCAGAAAGAGAATGATGTCGTTGGCCATCGGAAGCTCGAATGATGAGACGATGTTCAGGAACTGTATCATAATCCAGTTCTTCCCGAAGAGTAATTACTCCAGATTCAGAGTCAAGAGCGAAGATTTGATCGTCATTTCCTGAGGTTATATCGTACGTAATACGACCGTTATCTCCGGAGTCGTCATCTACGGCTGACACCTGCAAAATAACGGATCCTAGGTCTAAGGCCTCACTAACGTTCGCGAAATACTCTGTCTGGTTAAACACAGGTACGTGATCGTTCACATCCATTACTTCTATGACGACTTTCGAAGTTGCGTTTTTGGACGGAGAACCTCTGTCGGAAGCCAGCGTCACTAGAGTGTACGCTGACTGCTTTTCTCTGTCTAGTTCTTTGAGTAGAATGATTTCTCCAGTAGAGGAAGCAATCTGGAAAGTGTTGTGGTCGTTTCCAGATATGATTGAGTAGACGATGTTCCGGTTGTTCCTCGACTCATCCATGTCGGAGGCCGAAACTCGGGTGACAGCTTGGCCTCTGGAAGCATCTTCTCGAACTCGTGCTCTGGAAACATTCAAAACATGAGTACTTTCTATAAAAACAAAATGATTCCATGATTCTCACTCAAATTTGTTGAATCAATTGTTTAAATTATTGGGAAAGTAGANNNAAAAAAAAAAAACGAGGCAAAACGACCTTTACATTTATCCATCAAAAATGCACGTTCGTAGAATTTAGCTCATGTTCACAACTGTATGAATTAGGAATTTGTAAAAAGAATCGTATGTCAGTGAGATAACACCTATAAACTTGATCTATTTCAATAAACGTACACTCGTACTCAGTTCTAGAGGTACACACTACAGGTGTTTCCGCTAGATCCTCCACGGAATTTCGATTATTTTGGGTGATTATTTATCGAACTACGGATACGTAGCTCCTAGGCAACTGGAATTATTAGCTCAAATTGTATTTTTTGGCATTTATTTCGAAAAATGGCGAGATTAATATACGAGCATTGTGAAGTTATTTTCCACAAGAAACTGAGCAGTCATTAAACACGCCAGGATGTATAATGCTTTGAGGTTACGAAACCTGAGCTGAATCCTCCCTAGCAAACAGAGTTCATGCCCTTACGTGTATGTTTCGCTGGAGAATTTGGGCGGGTTGTTGTTGACGTCTGTGATCTGGACGGTGATGGCTGCGACGGACGCCATGGAAGGTTTGCCTCTGTCTCGCGCTGTGACCACGAGTTGGATGACGGGCTGACGCGGGTTGTAGTGGTGTGAGGTGTTGCAGTATACCACGCCGGTGGTGCGGTGGATGTAAAACCCTTGCTCTGTGCCCGCTGCTAAGCTGTACTGCACTTCGGCATTGATGCCCTCATCAGCATCGGTCGTGTTCACCTGCAATGTGCGATGGAGTGAAAATAAAGTCCGGATTAAATCTTGCACTTTTTAATTTTTTTGGAAATGAACGGTTTTGCTTTTTTTTTCAAGTATCAAGATTCAAAATCTGCGCAGACTCACGACTTTCACATGTTTTCACATTCTTCAGACCTACAATTGTCAAAGTTCTCTCCTTGAACTTACTCTGATCACCGAAGTGCCTGGAGGCGAGAGCTCGGGCAAAGCGACTTGGTACGCCTGCTGTGAGAAGACAGGAGGGTTGTCGTTCTCGTCCAGCACCTCGACTGTGATCTTCGTTCTGGCCACGTGAGCGGTGTCGGATGCCTCGACCTGCTCGGCAATTGAATTTTACAAAATATTCACCACTGCTTGTATTTAGTTTGTAATGGAATCGCTGGGGAAAACCTCGGTTATGACGCTGTCTGAACTTTAAACTGAGTTTCGAAAGACGGAA
>JACJUY010004453.1:44617-55491 GCA_014220935.1 Platorchestia sp. MABIK
AGGAAAACGAGTTTTGAGAAAAGGAAAACGAGTTTTGAGAAAAGGAAAACGAGTTTTGAGAAAAGGAAAACGAGTTTTGAGAAAAGGAAAACGAGTTTTGAGAAAAGGAAAACGAGTTTTGAGAAAAGGAAAATGAGTTTTTAGAAAAGGAAAACGAGTTTTGAGAAAAGGAAACATGTGTTAATAAAGGTTAAAATTTTAGCCAACAAATCCACACAGGCGTTACTACTGAATTAGCTGGCACATATATCTAAGCAGAGTCACACAGTTAAAAACATGAGGTATATCATTCAAGTACTTTCATTGTAAGCCTGTGAGAAGAGCTCAACAATTGCGCTTTTCTCTTCAGAGCACTAAAATAGGTTGACCGACAATCTGCTCATCCATACCAAATGGAATTAATAGTAATAATTTATATTAAGAGCATTTCTCCCCGGTTTAAAAATTTTAATAGTTGTGTGCAGCAGTCGGAAGAAATAATTCAATTGTAATGACATAAGGGAGACGGCTCACACATAGCACTCTCTGAAAAAAAAACTAAAGCAACTGTAAATTTGATCAAGGCAATGACGTCTACCTTCTGAAAAGATGCTCATTAACACATTGACTACGTAGTTGTGCATATGTGTACCACTAGGTATGTTACTCATTTACGTAATGGCTTAAATGTGTAGCATTCAATTGTTTCACAAACTTTTTTCCAAAACAGATTTTAGATTACAAGTTAAAGTATATTTCACACATCTTAGAAAGGATAGAAACGTATTCGAGCAGTAAAGTCGGTTTTTCAATTGCGCAACCTAACCTAACGCAACCTCGCAAACGTATTCAAAAAATATTCTCACCTCAATTGTGTAATGGAGTTGGCCCTCGTGATCGAGCGGAGCTGCGAGTGTTATCTTGCCGCTGAACTTATCAATGGTGAACATGTTCATTGGGTTGCCACCGGCTGCGAAGTTGTAGGTTATGGCAGGATTGGTGTCCACGTCATTGGCTGTGATTGTTGTGATGATTGTGCCGACTTCAGCGCCTGAAAATACACACAAAAGCATAAATACGATGCAGGTATGAGGAGTAGATGCATAAATATATCATAAGGGCTCACGAAGTTAAGATCACTGCCGGAACAAATCATTTTTTCACGTCATAATAATTTTATAGGATAATTTAATTTAATTGAATACAACCATGTTACTCTGAATTAATACCCATTTTCCATTTTCAAGATCGGTTTGTTAATTCCTAACTTTCTATGGAAGTGTTAACCTAAAATTATTATAACAGGCTAATATTACTAACCTTCAGATACTTGAACCAAAGAGTGAGGAGGAAACGTAGGTTGGTTATCGTTAACATCAACGATGTTGATCCTCAGCGTACAAGTACCGGTCATTTCTGGAGCCCCTTCATCAGTTGCAATGATGGTCAATCGATATGTTTCCCGAATTTCACGGTCTAAAACAATATTTGTCTTGACAATGCCCGAGAATGGTGGATCAATGACAAAAGCGTCGTCGTGATTTCCGTCTACGATGTAATAAACAATATTAGCATTGGGGCCTGTATCGTCATCCGTCGCCGACACTTGAATAACGTACGTCCCTTTGTTGTTGCCTTCCCACACTGAAGAGACGTACTCGTCTTGTGTGAAGCGAGGAGAGTTGTCGTTCATGTCAATGATATTCACCCTCACATTCGTGTACGCATACAGAGGAGTCTCCCCACCCGAATAAGCTACGACAACGAGATTCACCTCCGAAATTTTCTCATAATCAAACTGCTCAGCATTCTTTACTCGAATGAAACCAGTGGCGCTGTTGATGTCGAAAAACTCGTCTTCATTGCCAGACGCAAAGCTGTACGTTATTCGTTCCTCTTTTTCATCCGATCGCACAGCGGTGACTTGCACTACGTCAGAGGCGGACATCGAGTTTTCTGGCACGTTAACGATATACGAAGTGTTTTGAAAGTAGAGGGTCGTGGAGCTAGGCTCTCCGACTTTAATTTCCACCAACCCTATGGATGACATGGGAGGAGATCCACGGTCTCTGGCCACAACTTCTACGTGGAAAACTTTCGTACTTTCCAGTCTTAGTGGGCTCGTTGCCGTCAAAATTCCAGTTTCCGAATTGATTCTGAATTTACTGTTGGTTGGTTTGTTCGTCAAACTGAAAAAAGGGAGTAGCCTCAAACATTTGAAGAAAAATAAAAAAAACTATTGCATTTTGCTACTGAGTTGTAATTGAGAAAAAAGTATTGATGAAAAGTATTTATTCACGAGTAGAGATGATACGATTGTAACTGCGTTAGATAAGAATCAAACTCTAAAAGAAACAAAAACCTCGCTATTTCAAAGTCAATCTTAACTTAAAATAAACCATTCTGTCCTGTTATTTATTTCACGAGTAGGTACTAGGCACTTTTTCCAGAATAAAATACCTAGCCCAAGCGATTCCTGTTCTATGTTGACCTAAAGTTAACAGCATTCGAAACAAAAAGTTAATTTCACGAACCTGTACACGATGTCAGAGTTGAGGCCTTCATCATCATCCGTAGCCTTGACCTGTATGAGCTCCTGCCCGGGCTGGCTGTAGACTGGCACGTTGACCAAGAAGGGATACTCCGCAAACTTCGGTCTGTTGTCGTTGGCGTCGCCGATCCGGATTTGGACTTGCGCGGTCTCGGACCGAGTGTCGTACTGGCCCCCGTCTGTAGCTCGCACTTCGAAGTTGTAGCGGTCTTGCTTTTCACGATCGAGAACCCTGCAGAACATTTAAATTTACCAATAAGCAATTAATACGCTACTTTCTTCCTTGACATTTAATTTAAACTAGATTCGTCTGAGAAAAATATTGCAAAACGTTGCAACTCAACAAGAGAGAGATTCTTAAACTTAGTAATAGTTAAAATAAATGATAATATGCAGCATGAGCATAGTTACAGTATTCGTACCCAACAGTAGATATGACTCCGGTTTCGTTGTCGATTTTGAAAAGCCACTGCGTTTCATTGCTAAGAGAATACGTGATCTTGGAGTTTTCACCATAGTCGCGATCAGTGGCTTGTACCGTGAGCACAGATGATCCTGGTGGAGTGTCTTCCAACACTGAGGCTGTGTAGCGAGTTTGCGTGAATTTGGGATCGTTGTCATTTTGATCTTCCACAGTTACGGTGATGTTGCAGGAGCCCACTCGAGAGGGCTTCCCTCGATCTCGCGCGGTGATGGACAGAAAATATTTGGACTTCGCTTCCCTGTCGAGCGGTCGTGCAGACAACTGACCGGAATAAGTATCGATATTGAACTTGTTTCCAATATCTTCCCCGCTGAGCGAGTATGTCACCTCTCCGTTCAGACCTGAGTCTTTATCTGTAGCTAAGAGAGTGTGGATGACCGAGAGGTCCGTATTTTCCGGAACCCTGAGGGGGTAACATGAATCTCGAAATTCCGGGGCGTGGTCGTTTACGTCAGAGAGAGACACAAGCACTGAAGCTGTGTCGTATTGAGCTGGAAAAGAACCGTCTCGAACATACACAGTCAAAGAGTACTGCACTTTCTCTTCTCGATCAAGAGTGGCTACTGTATGAATTTCCCCAGTTCCTGGATTAATGCGAAATTTGTTGTCCCCAATGCCGGCGGGAATGATATAGGTGAGGTTGCTGTTCGAGCCGTAGTCTTTATCGGAAGCGGTCACCCTAGTAACGAAAGTTCCTGGGACTGAGCCTTCTGAAACGTTTGCTCGATGTAAAGGCATCGAAAATTTAGGAGCGTTGTCGTTGACATCTTCGATGTGAATTTCGACTATTTGAGAAGAAGATCGTTGTGGCTCTCCATGGTCAAATGCTGTAATGTTTAAATTATAAAGAGTGGTTTGTTCTCTATCAAGAGGCTTGACAACGCTTAATACGCCAGTATCGTAGTCGAGCGAAAATTTTCCTTCATCATTGCCACTGCTGATGATGTATGTCACCTTTCCGTTATCACCAGAATCTTCATCGGTCGCTATGACGTGCAGCATAGGGTACCCGGCAGGTTCATCTTCCATGATATCAATGTGATTGCTAGACACAAATTTCGGAGCATTGTCATTATAATCTTCTATGAAGAGCTTAGCAGTAACTGATGAACGAAGACGTTTCTCTTCGTCCCTTGGCTGGTCGCTAGCTGTCACCACTAAAGTGAACTCTCTCTGTTCTTCAAAATCAAGGGGACCCATTAAAGAAAGAATTCCGGTCGCCGAATCTAACTTGAAGACTTTCTTTGGAGCCTGTTGAGCCAGAGAGTATTCAACTCTGCCATTATCACCCGAGTCCAGATCAGTGGCTGTGAAATTCCAAACAGTGCTCCCGATAGCCAAGTTTTCACTGATGGAGAATATGATGGGATCTTCAGCGAACACAGGTATTTCATCATTCCCATCTTCAACCTCTACTTTTACTTTCATTATGGATTCTTGAGGGTTAGGGGCAGAAGCATCGACAGCTTGAATTTGCAACTGATACTCCTGAGTTCTTTCGTAATCAACCTCACGAACTGTGAAGATTTGACCGGAAAGTCGGTCGATATCAAAGACATCGTCGGTGTTTCCTGCAGCAATGGAGTACGTCACGTCTTCCTTGCCTGACGAAGCTTCGTCCATAGACAGAAGGGATCCTACTTTCGCTCCTATTGGAACTCCCTCTTTGACTTTGAAAGTTAACGATGATGCTGAAAACGTCGGTCTGTTGTCATTGACGTCTAATACATCAATTTGTATGAGCTTAGTTAGGTGTTTCGGAGAATCCCCCTGGTCACTTGCTCTCACCACCAAACTGTATCGACTCTTCGCTTCGTGGTCCAGGACCTGTAAGAAAAACTGTGTTTAGAGACTGGTAAATCTCAAACTCGTATTATTCGCTGTATAAATCGAGGCGCTTGAAATTCTAAAATAAGTATTTCACTCATTTAAGTTACACAGGAGAACAAGCTACTCACCTTGGCAGTTCTGATGACACCCGTGCTGGGATTGATAGTGAAGGCAAGGTGGTCGTCGGAGTCTTCGGTGGGCAGGAACGAATAAGTTATGGACGCGTTGTTGCCTTCATCTTTGTCGGTGGCCCGTACCTTCAACACACAAATAGCGAGAATGAACATCACTATTGAACGTCCTCATTGCTCGCTCTATTACCACAGTCGAGTTGTTCAAATGTTTTTTTAGGTTTCTAATTCGAGGATATGAAAGAGGCGAGTGAAGAACAAGAAGTGCAACGTAGGAAAATTCCTCTGTGACCTCCTCTGACCGTGTTTTCTATTTACTATCAACACTGGAGAGCTGCCGTCTGGGTAAAATACCGAGGGTACTATGCTGAGATCGAACCAAGGTTTTCATTGTCCAAAGTCTGCTGCCAAACCACTGTGCTTCGAAGATAATTACCCCAAGATGCACTAAAAACGCTGACTTTGATTTTATGAGATACGTTATTACAAATGAAGTCTTGGTTAAAATAACAATGATATAAAGATTGAATAGTTCATAGATTATGTTTCACGTTACAGCTGTTACGGGAAGTTCCGGTCATGAGCAAGAACTGTCGATTGTTAAAATGAATACAATATTACAATATTGTTACACAACTCAAAAATTAAAGGATGCATTGGTAATATATTTCAGATCAGCTTCACTGGAATTATAGATTTAAAATTAAATTCAAGTCACACCACAGTAATTGTTTTAAAAATACATAAAACAAAAAATATAAATCTAACACGTCACTGATTTTATGACGTAGTACATGTTGCCTACATGCAATTGAAGATATATCAATAATTGAAATTGCGATACTTTTATGCGAGTTGATCATTGTAACACCTTTGCTGAAAATTACTTCGGGTATTTGAAAAAGTCTCGATTCACGAACTGTTTGATGCCGAATTATCATTCCAAATAATTGATGACAAAAAATCTACTTTGAGCATCACCAACAAAATTTCCAAGAGGTATAGTAATTTCCATGGTGTAAATTACTAGTTATAATTACGACAATTGAAAATGTTATGGGAGCATCACTGTACGAACAGAAATTCTAAGAGTTATTTCGATGGCTTGAATTACTGATTATTTCAATTATAGAACATGTTATGTGACCATCACTGTAACAGCAAAAATTTTACGAGAAATATCTATAGCGTACTAGTCATTTCTATTGCAGAAAATGTTATACGAGCGTCGTAGTACCAACAAAAATTCCATGGATGTCTTCTATAGCATAAGTTATTCGTGATATTTGGATTATTTTTATTATTACAATTTAAAATTTTATACACCACCGAAGGCGTTACAAAGGCGTTTTATTTTGGTGTATTCGATGATTGATTGATTATAAATTAGTTTTAGCCTCCCTATACCACAACAAAGACATTCAAAGAGAGGAAGGATGAAGGCACCCTTTAGTATGGAGTTAAGAACACGTGGAATCTATGCACAAAGGGTGTTCCCGTAAGGGATCCCGTGCGCACAGAAGCAGCAAGATAAGAAGGAAGGTTATGAAACATGATAAAAGTTGAAGGAGAAAGTCAGAGGTGCTGAAAAACAGGACATCAGTGAACTGAAAAAAGACGGTCCTTAACAACACAAAAAATGTTTCATTTCAACAAATAGAAGGCCTACCTAATACTTCAGCTCAGGACCACACATTTTCCGCCTGGGAGCGCCAATTCCCATTTATACAATAGTTGTATCCCCTTGAGGGGGAGTGTAATCGATGTGGCATACGGTGATCATTAGAACCCCAGTCATCAGTCGTACCTGTAGAACTTCAGTGCCCGCTGGCAGGTCTTCCCTGACGCTGACGGAAGCCTCCCGAGGCTCCACGAAGGTGGGCGTGTTGTCATTCACGTCAGTGACGAGCACCCGCACCGTCGCTTTGGAGTGCCGCGGTGGAACGCCTAAATCTCGAACCTTTACTGTCACCTCGTACACTGCCTTCACTTCTCGGTCCAGCGAACCAATCGTCGTGATCACTCCTGTTTGAAAGCGAGAAATTAGTTTCCCTTCAGCACATACGAGAAATAGATCAAAGAAAAGCACTTTGCACATTGTCCTTGTTTTTAGACGTACACGCCGCGATTTGTTTACTCTCTTAATGCAAAGATAAAAACTGAAAATAAAGATTAGAACTGAAAATAAAGATAACAATTGCAAATGAAGATAAAAACTGAATATGAAGAAAAGAACTGAAAATAATGATAAGAGCTGAATATAAAGATCATTTTATCCCAAGAAAGTGAACAATCACTTGTTGCGTTGAAGCAGTAATACTTGTTTGAATTCAAGAAGTGTTAGTATATTTTGTAAACGGAGTTGTTCACGGCTCAACAAATCGATGAAATAAATCGAGAAATGCACTCATGATATCACTGAATGTTGTTCAAGAGAATAAATTACTGGAAAAAATCAAATTACAGGAAAAACTCATTAACAAGTAGGAAATTATTTGGCTCGTAACACCTAACTTGCCGGTGATGTTTTTCAAATTTCAACTCATCCGACAGCCTGAATGAGCTTAGAACTTCACTCTACAGGCGCACGAATTCTGGAATAAGAGATAATAGTTTGCACGCAATAATCGATATGTTGCCATAAACGTGCGACTGCTAAACAATCTATTACTCCTGATGAACCTGCAGGAATTGAATGACTTGTGATTGCTCCAATAGAAATTCAAAACGAAACTAATACGTTAAAAGCAATAATGAAAATAGGATTTGAACGCTCTGAGCACTCACGGCTGTTCGCATTTAATTATATACGTTATTATATATTTAACGTAAATTACATACGCATTTAATTACAAATACTTTATAATACGTTCGACGTCGTGCTCATAAATTGATAAATTATCTCATTTCAAACGCACCATTTTCAAAATAGGGATAACGTGAGACAAATGAGCATAATGGAATCCCGTCCGGCGAAGTCATTTCACCGACAGAGATAATCAGGAGAAACTAATGCCGAGAAATGCGCGACGTGTACGCACCGCCAAGGAGCCAGTAATAGCAATTGGCTCTTTTCAGAGTTCTGGGAGAAAAAACAGGTCATGCATAAAAAGTAGGGAAACTGCTAGCGTTTGCCAAAGTAGCAAATACGTGGAAGAGTTTGAAACGAAAGTCGAGAAAAATTCAATTCGTTTCAAGTAATTTTTCATTCAAACGTGTTGCTTTAAGATCTGGATTTTTCATTTCAAGTCATGCTCCAATCCATTAAAAGCGATTGAGTAAAGTTCTTATTTTGAAAATTCGTAGTAGACATAGTCGTTACGTTTTTATATCGACACTCATTGTTTTTATTTTAAAGAGAAACGCTCGCTGACTAAAGGAAACGGAACGTTTTTTTAGGCAAGTGAAATAATTCACTTATTGCATGGATTGCTCTATATCTTATAAACGCTCTGAAATCGCAGGTGCAGGCGAATTTCGTTCTTCATCAGAACTATACTTATTGAAATAAGAATTTTTTTTCAGAATTACACCCATTGAAACAAAGAAGAAATACTCTTGCTAGACAAGGTAACGTAATATCTGGGACTCGTTACCGTTCAGGATGAATCTACTCAAAAATAAGTACGCTAGCAAATCTTCATTTTCGAAAGCGGAACTCTTGATGTACACTGGTACTTTATTATAGCATGGAGAAATTGTCATGTATTCATTTTTTTCTGGAGACTAACTAACAAGGAGCGGGTAACCAGTTGCGGATATTCAAGTAATAATTGTTAAGCTAATTACTTTTTTTAATGAGACACGTTGCTGCTGAATATTAACTCGTATTCATTAAGATATACATCGCTCAAAAGTAGTTACCTCTGAATTGGAATTCCCAACTGCCATTAAAAATTACTACGGCTGGCTACCACTTGTACTTCAAATGAATAGGACAGAAGACTAAAGAACGGACGGGCGCGAGATCATATTCAGAGTCATGGAGCTTGAGAAATACGACTAACAATGCTCATTGTAGCGTACACAACACGCAAAAAAACATGACTTTTATGCCCTGGCACCTATTAAACCGCTTTCGTTCTTCTTCAAGAAAACCATAAAATGAAATTAGTGTTTTCTGAGTATTTGAGGCCTCTTTTTAATGGCTGGCCATTACTTCAGGCCCCGCGTCCTATACCTAACCGTGACGCTCTGGGCGATCGGTCTAACCTGCATGCGATGCCTCAGGTTTTTACTGCGTAAGAAGCTCCTCACTCTTCTGATTTTCCTAGTAGTTTTTTTTTACGGAGAAGTTTGCAAAATCTTTAAAACACATTGAAACATTGGTAAGACAATAAAAATATTGATATAGAATTATTAAAAGTTATGTGGGAGTGCTGGTGAAGTCAGAAACTATTAGAATAGTCGCGAACACATGCCGTGCTATGAAATTATGCATGAAAACAAAAGATGGAGCAAAATAAAACAAGGTAAGCTCGAGCTAGCTGGTAGAAAAACCATGAGTGCGTCGAACATCAAAATAAAGTTGGTCTTAGTCACGATGCGACAAAATGGTTTACAACGGCCACTCAGGCGGTCAATTCTGCAAATTATTGATTCGATTGAAAAGAATTTTCAGCTCTCAAAACATCCAGGCTAGTTAACATAATTTCTAAAAAGCGTATGTTGTGTAAATGATTGTAGCTTCCGATTTATGATCCTGATTGTGTTACGTTCCATGCTTTGTTCGTAATAAAAAGTTACGAACATAGATCGTAATTAAGACGAGACTGGTCGTAACCGCTGGCTGCGAGGAGATGGTGACCCGCACAACAGAGGCGCAATTAAAAGTAGCTTGAGCGCAACTGCGAGCCGAGAATCCTTCATAATTTTTAGAATGCGTGCATATAAGCAAGGATTAGATTAGATGTTAGTTTAAGCCTCCCTAACCGCTAAAAAAAGCGTTCCGTAGAGAAGAACGAAGAAGGCACCATTTAGGATGGAAATAAGGAAACGCGGAATCTATGCAGAAGATGAAAAGAAACTTATAGCAGCAAGGACAGGGCTTTAAGAAGGTTATAAAGACTTGCCGACTGATGCTACATCGGAATCTATTGCGTCGGAAAATCATTTAAGAAAAACTTACGTGCGAAAAAGGATGTACATGAATTAATGAAAGAACATCAGTGCTCACATGTACTTTGTAGCTGCGCACTAAAATTACATAAGGCAGGGGTTCTCAATTTTTTTAAAACGAGGACCACTTTCATTACACAAAAATAAGCCGAGGACCCCCTCACATATGTATATGTACATTGTACGCACTGTTTCATAATATCAACAGTCATGGAAAGCTGTAAATAAATGCCTCAACTGCATCCACTGTTGAATTCATCAAATTTTGCGGACCCCCTGTCAAAGTTCTGCGGACCCCACTTTGAGAACCCATGCCATAAGGTGTAACAACAAAACAATTTAATTAACTTCATTAGAGATGACAGCGCTTGAGCATTATACAGTATACTCAAATTCCGCAATACCAAGAAAAAGGAATAAAATCTTATTTTAGAGCAAAAAAGAAAGATAACTTTCAACGACTTAAAATGAAAAAAAAAGAATTTCGAGAAAAAACATTTACGCTAAATAGAGAAATAGGAGTACTCACTTACGAATGTATCTCTTATCGGTTGAAAAGACAGCCTAAACCAAGAGGATAGAGAGTTATGCTTGTTTTCATTCGCCAGGTACCACATGCAAAGGCTGACGAAAGACAAAGGCTGACCAAAGACAAAGGCTGACCAAAAACAAAGGCTGACCAAAAACAAAGGCTGACCAAAAACAAAGGCTGACCAAAGACAAAGGCTGACCAAAAACAAAGGCTGACCAAAGACAAAGGCTGACCAAAGACAAAGGCTGA
>JACJUY010004454.1:8485-36577 GCA_014220935.1 Platorchestia sp. MABIK
GTGTACTAAACCGACAACTGGCATTTTTAACTAGAGATAATGGTCTCTTCCTGCTCACTCTCAACTTGTAACATTACCTAAGTCGTCATCTCTTTATTATTGTAAAGCATTCACGTAAAAACTATACATTCTTGTGTGATCATCCATTTATATTTAAAAAAATGCATATCAGCTAATGATCGTTATGTTAAAATGATTTAATTAGAAATACAAAACTTGTAATTTTCGTATTCCTCCTGCTTATACTCGTATATATTTTTTTTTTCACGCTTTCATTGAAATAACATTTTGGAACATCGGCCGAAATAAGCGATTCATAAAGTATTTCCTGGCGTCAAGAATTGCGAAGTTTCATGTCATGTATGTGTAAACTGTCAAAAGTCATGAAGTTGTGTTATCTCTTATAATTATCATTACATGTATCATCAAATGTAGTTTAAGCAAGATTAGGAGTACATTGCCCTCAATCATTTTTCGACTAGTGGCATGGGTATTACAATACTCGTGTGTGTATCATCTAAGTGTATTAACTTTAAGATATTTAGAAACCAATGATGGTACTTTTGTACCATCTCTATTGGAAATAAACTGTTTTTCTTTCTTTTCTTTCTTCTTTCGTGTCTTGATCTTGGAATTTCCATCTCGACGCCTACAATAGAGATTGAAGTTGGTTTCGTCTGCATAGAAAGAAAGAAAAACCGCTTATTTTCAAAAAAGTTCACACATGAGATACATGCCAGTATATTGGCTTTAAAATTTTTTTTTAAATTAGACGTCCTTAGAAAAACGTACCATACGAGGAGTACTAATAGACCAGCTATACGTGATCTACTAATAGACAAACCATACGAGGTGTACTAATAGATAAACTATCCGAAGTGTACTAATAGACAAACCATACGTGGCGTGCAAATAGATTGACCTTGGCAAGGGCTAGTAAAATAAAAAATATCATTTCTTGGATATTTTACATCCCAAAAGATGGCTGATAACTTATGGATAATTTAATTCTTCGGAATTCCTGAATTATTAGTTGAATCGAAATAAGAAAAGACAAAAACTCTATACCGAAGCAGATTGAAACACCGTCGTAAATGACTATCAAGTATTGAGAAAAAGTAAGTCACAAAGTAATTTAGAAAGATTTCGCGCAACACAGCACGCACATATAGAAACGCGTAAAAAACTTACACGCAAAATGAAATTTGGCTTGTTCAGCATACGGACAGAGAGATAATTTTTTTCACGAGCGCTTCATTTCATTTGTCTGTTTATATTTTTTATTTTTTCTATTCACAGAAACGCCCTCTGGGTTAGTGATAGATCTATTTTTGAATCATTAAGCAAGTGCAATAGATATATTTATTTCTCAAATATGGTTCACTGTTAATTGGTCGCAGTGCGTCAGGTAAAATGTGATGTATCTTGAGGTTTTGCTTTTACGCAAAAAAATAGAAATAGAAACATGTATGTGCATATGTGTGTATAAATGTATATATGAACATGTACATGTGCACACACACACATAGACATACATGTATGCGGGCGCACACACACATACACGCACCCACTTACACACACATATTCATATATAAACGTATTGAAAATGAATATAAGAAAAATAATAATAAACATAAAAAACAATCTTGTTCGTGTTGCATCTAAAATGACAGTCAGGCTGTCGAAAAACGTGAAAATGAAATGGTTTTTAATTCCCTAACAGAAATTTTAAGAAAACTCAAGTTACGGTCGAGGAACAACAACAGCAACAAAAAAACATCATATTTCATATCCTCTCGGTATTCTCTGCAACATCATGCGGCGTGGGTACATGGGATAAAATGGAGATACAGTGTAATCCGGATATCACTTATGAGTAGCAAATATCTACAAAATTTTGGCAGAAACGCATAAACAAACATATACTCACAATGAAAATTAATAGCTTGTTCAACATACGGGCAAAAAGATAATTTTTCCACTATTCATATGCTCAAATTGCACTTTATTTCATTTGTCTAATTGTATTTTTCATTTTCCCTATTTACAGAAACACCCTCTGGGGTAGTGATAGATCTATTTTTGAATCATTTCGCAAGTGCAATAATATTAATGGACCGGATTGTTTTCACGTAAAAAAAAGATACAGAAACATGTATATATATATTTATGTAGATATACATAAACCTACATATACGTACGCACAGACATATCCAAAGGAAAATCTTTTTTGCGAAGCAAATTTACAATAAAAGAAATGGAGATGAAGTACTTTAAAAACATTTACTTTGAACGTTTTGAGCCTTGGCTCATTCACTACAAAAAGTCTGCAAATAAAATAATAGACATGTCAGTACACTCAAGATTACAGAATCGCAGAATCTAAGCACGAAAAAACAAACAGACAAAAAAGAACAATATAAAAATATTAATTTATCGGTTGAATATTTTCAGAGGGTATGCACTCTGCATTTCGTTAAGAGAGAGTTTGAGTTTATGAATAAATAATAACTAAAATATGTAGGTCTAAGATGCGGTACAAGTCTCTAATATATTAAATTTGCTGGTGTAAATAATCTGTTCACAGGAACCGTTACTAAAATATTGTCTTATACTAGAAGGAGTAGGAGAAGTAAGCAAGCGACCTGTACGATGACTTCGACCTGCATGTTCAGCAACCCTGACGTAAAGTGTTTGGTGGGTGGTACTCACATAATGTCGCAACGCGCACAACTGAAATTATAGACGAGGGAAGATCGCATGCCGTTCGGGAGCACATCTTTAAATCTAAAAAATGATCCAATGGTACGTTTGTTCACTAAAATGATACGAAAGGAAATTCCCGGGGAAAATTTAGTCAGAAGTTTTTAAAGGTCTTTCCTTAACTTTTCCGATTGAAATCTAAAACTAGGCAAAACGCAGTAACTATAGTTTAGAGCTTGAACACGAGATTTTGGAATAAATTTACTATTCAGGAACTTATTTTTTGCTCTAAAAATAACTGTATGCGGATTACCATTGGTTCTAAAATAAGACTTGAAAAAAGTAAATTCTTTATGAAGGTCAGTGTAGTTTGAACAAATTCTATGGGCCTTAGTTATTAGGGTTGAAATGCTATTAAGTTTAACTCTCTTGCAACTGAAACAAAAGTAACTTAAACCTAACCCGGAAAATGTTGGTTTTCTGTAGACTGAGGTTATGAATTTATTACCAGATCAATGAACATTGATATCAATAAAATTTAATTGATTATTTTTTCTAGATCTAAAGTGAATTTTATACTAGGAACTCTGGAATTGAAATATTGAAAGAAGGAATGGGCATCAAAAATTTTTTTGAAAAGAACAAACGTATCGTCTATATAACGCCTAGAGTAAACTGGTTTGAATGAAGTCGGACACTGATTTAACCATTTCTGTTCATTGTGGCACATGAAATTGTTGGCGAAAGTAGGGCCTAAAGGGAGACCCGTACCCAACTCTTCAATCTGTTTAAATATACGGCCATTGAAAATTTCAAGAAGGAATTACGCACACAAAGTTCTAAAAGAGAACTAAAATAATTTTTGGTTAAACCTGTAACTGAAGAGGACGGATCAGAAAACAGAGAATTTATACAAATATCAATCGTTTCGTCAAGAGGTACATTGGTAAAAAGGTTCTACACGTCAAGGGAGGCTATAAAATACTTATCAGCATCAAGTTGACTAGATATAGTTTGTACAAAGTCATATAAATTTTGAACGGTGAAATAATTAAAAGTTAAATGGCTAGGCAACGAAACTAAAATTTGAAAACATTATAGGTAGCACAATTATAAGCTGCGAAAATCGGTCTGAATGGTAACGTAGTCACGAAGTTAGGTTTCTGAATTTTTGGTAGTCCATAGAGAATACCTGGGCCTGTACCGGAATAAATAAGTTTCTCATAAATTTCATTTGGCAATAAATTTAAACTTTTGAGCTTGCGCAGAAAGTCATTTACCTTATCTGCAATTTATGAAGATTTTTTTGCATTGGCTCAGCAATTGGAGGGAATTTACTCGTATTTGATATAATAGATTGCATGCGCTAAATATAACAAGTTTTGTTCAAAATTACGACAGCATGGCCTTTGTCAGCTTTTGTTCCAATTACATTAGGATTGGTTGAGAGTAGTTTCAGCCCTGAAATGTCAGTTTTCAAAATATTTGTGAGAAAATTTTGAAAGGTTTGAAGCCATAAAAATATTTGAATGAGAGTGATTGCAATTGCTCAGTGAGGTCGACAATTTTGGTCTAGTTAGGAAATTTTTGCTGCATTATTAACGCCCATTTTTAAAAAGTAAGGAAGTTCTTGTAAAAATTAAACTTGTACACGGGTGGGCAAAAATCCAGACCAAATGCTAATAATAACTTGAGACGATTGCTTAACGGAAAAGAACTATAATTACGCACAACTTTGTTTGGATCACAGGGCTGAATATAGTTTGAAATTCCTAAATTACACAACTTTCCATCGTGTGTTCTGTAACAAAATTTTGGTCAATATCATGTTTAATGCGCTCACGGAAATTAAGAATTCCGTTCCAAAGAATCACTAAAGGAACACATTACGCATCAGCGAGCAGAATGTCATTCATGGAAAGTGTTATTAAATGTGTTCCTTTAGTGATTCTTTGGAACGGAATTTTTAATTTCCGTGAGCGCATTAAACCCGATATTGATCAAAATTTTTCATTTCATCTTTAACAACACTAGATCGCAGCACGGGTCACTCCAGGGAAGGCTTCTAAGATTCTGCTGCGGAAATCAGATATATCGCTGGTTAAAGGTACGCGCATACTCGTCCGCATCGTACGGACGGCACGCATCATACGCATCGGATTTTGGTATTCTTTACATTATTTCAAATGGGACTGCGCATTTGACCGCATCGTACACATCGGACATCGACAATGCCGACGAGGATCCCCGAAAGAGCATTCAATCCGATGCGTACGAACGATGCGGATGGCCTCTACGGATAGCCTCTTACCTTTAAGCAAACTGCTAGTCTTTCTTTGGGGCTGACTGGAGTACGGAATGGAGTATTTTCTTTCGTTATATACATTTCCAGAATGTTGAAAAGGTGAGAGAATTTTGAATACGTCATGCGAAAGTAACGAAAAAATTTCACATCATCTTCCACCAAATCAGGGAACAATGTATGAAATTCTCCAAATTCCAGCCTTTTCCTGTTTATGTTGTGAATCCAGGTTTTCCTTTTTTTAACTTTCTGCTCTACTTCTTCTGCCAGTAAACAGCTAACCACTACAATTTCTTCCTCTTCACCATTACTGTTCAATATTTTCTCAACCTTATACACTGCAAAGATATGGATTACGTCCTTTCAGGGAGAGTTCAGCTTCAGAACGGGATGGTGAATGGTCCAATGCCGACAATGTGCGCAGAAAATCCGATCCGTCCGATGCGTACCGTCCGTAAGATGCGGACAAGTAAGTGTGCGCCTACCTTAGCTTTGCAATGGTCTTCTTCTCGAAGTTGATCTCCCGAGAAAGGAAGCTGGTCTGCTAAGATTTGTAAAAGTTGGTTGTGTGGAGGGACCGCTTGTACAACTTGAAGCGTAGAAATTTAGGCATGATGTTGTAGATCTTGCATTCACAGAGAAAACTGTAGTCTAACTTGGATTTCTCCAACATACGAGATCCATTGAGAAATATGTGGTAAAGACGATAAGTCGCTTGGCTTATTACCGCTATAATGGCTCTTTTTTGCAATCCAAAGAGCAGATTGGTTTTATTTTTATCAGTTCCATGCCATGCTTCTATCCCGTATGATCGTCCAACAAAGTATTTTTAAAGCCTCTTCAGGCTATACATTTTTTACTTTATGGAGGATTCCAACGGATTTTGATAATTTAGTACTGATACGTGCAATATGCTCTTTGAATGTCAGATGTTTGTCTAATATAATGCCCAGAAATTTACAGGATTTGGTTCCTTCAATTTCACCGTCACCAATTTTAATGTGTGGAAAAGACACATTTCTCTTGTATGAGAATATATTGTATTTTGTCGTATCGATATTGAGGCATATTTTATTAGCTTTAAGCGTTGAAACATTTTACAGCTCACTATAACTTTTATATTATTTATATATTTATATGCATTTATTATATTATTGATTATTATTACATTATTATTTATTAAAAATATGTATTTACATTTTTATAACTTTTTGCAATTAAAATTTGATTTTTATTTGGAAGAGCCACAGAGAGCGTGCTGTCGACGTCAAAAATATGAATTTGAAAAATGAAGTTGATTTAACTATATCGTTGATAAATATAAAAAAGAGAATAGGCCCAAGGACCGACCCTTGCGGTACTCTGTGGCTGATTATCAGCAGTTCCGATTGTGCATCGTCAATGCCAAAAAATTGCTTTCGATATGTGAAGTATGATTTGAACCAATCATGTGCAACTCCTCTGATGCCAAGGCAGTGTAGTTTCGATAGTAAAATGTTATTAACCGCGCAATCGAATGCTTTACGAAAGTCAAAAAATACGGAGAAAACCAGCTATTCGTTATATTAGAAGGTATGTGGCAAATACACTTTCTGATGCAACTGTGTAAGGGTAGGATTCACTTCGACAGCATTTGGCATTTTCATCTTGATATCGTCAGTCATCTCGGATTTAATTCAGGGGATCCCGTCCGTTCTTCTTTAATCATTCATACGTGGTTTTACCAAACATTCATCTCTTCTTACGCTGTTCAAACTCGAAGTTTTTGCAACTGCTTTCCAATTTCTTCAAAAATTCATTTCCTACCGTTTTTCTCTAACCTTTTATTTCATTTCAAAGATTGCATTGGTGATGCTTAATGTTTTTAGGGATTAAAATTACCACAAGTGTAAAGCTTCTGACTCGTGTAGGTGCTTTGTGCACTGAATACGTATAAATAACATCGGCGTAAAGAGAAAACACGCATAGACGTGTTGCAACTAGGGTTTGCAATCCCGGGATTTCAACAATACTGAAATTTCCAGATCCGGGGTCGATGATCTAGAGCAGTGTTCCCCAAACTTTTTTGGACTAACTCCCCTTTGGACAAGAGATTTTTCAACAACGCTTCCTTTATGTTAAATTTATCCTACTCACATTTCATTACCTGCAACACAATATTTTAAAGTTAATATAATTATAAATAATTAGAACTTACCTTTTATCTTTTTAATGAGATGGGTGAGCTTGATGTTTTTTGACAAATTCGTCTAATCTTGGCTCAATGCTACTGAGAAGTAGTCTTAAATCTCCCCTTTGTACTATCTGGAGTCGATTTCTTTGTTTACTGAGAAGCCGCGTAACTGCACTAAATCCACGTTCAGCCATGTATGAAGATGAAAAAGCGAGGAAATAAAGTTTCACTACCTCCCACAACTACGGATACTTTTCAGGAATTTCTCTTTGTAACCAGAATTCATGGTATGATTTTTTAAAAAGAGGTTTAAATTCGAAGTCGTTCTTTACAGCTAACAGCTCTTCTTGTATTGCAGAATTGTTATCACTTTTCCAAGCGTCTGTAAATGGATTTAGCAGCCAGTCTTGTACTTCCATATTGATCAAATCTTGATATCTGCGATTCATATCTTCATGCAAAGAATTCAAATGATTACAATAAATCAGGATGTCATCATCCCGTACAGATGTCCTCTTCATTTTCTAGCTTGCTAAGACTTGGAAATTGAGAAAAATTTCGGCTGCTGATATTATTCCTAAAATGAGTAAGCTTGTCAATGAAACTGCATATCTTCGATTTTGCTTTGATAAGATTTACATCATTACCCTGTAGTTGCAGATTTAATTAAATCGTTAAATGGGTCAAATAAGTCGGTCAAGTTGGCGATGTCACTTTTGGAAACTATGAGATCATCACTTAAGGTGCAGTATTTATTCTCTTGTAGAAATTCCACGACGGCGTTGAAAAGAGAAAAAATCGTTTAAAACAATTTCCTTTGGAAAGCGACCTTACTTCGGTGTGTAACAAAAGACGATCAAATTCTTCTCCATTTTCATGGCAGAGTTGCTTGAATATTCGAGAATTGAGTGGTTGACATTTTATTTTATTTACTGCTTTGATAACAGCGTCAAGAGATTTAGAAAGACGATCGCTGCTTAAATTCTTTGCAACCAAATGCTGTCGGTGAATTACACAATGAATCGTAAATACACCAGGTACTGCTTTCTTCAAATAAGAAAGAAACCCTTAGTATTTCCGTTAATGCGGGAGCTTTGTCTGTTGCACAAGCAATGAAATTTTACATAGGGATGCCTCTTTCTTTTAAGAACAGTTCAACTGCTCCAAAAAAATAGACTCACTGCGAATATCTGTCTCAAGCTCTTTTACAAACAGCAAATTTTGCCCACTTCACTGTCATTAATGAACTGAACATATCCCAGAAGTAGTGCTTCATTGTTTGGTAGTGTGGACTCGGCTAAATGTAAGCCAAATTTTTGTCTTTTCAGTATGTTGCATAAAATGTCTTAAACATCTTTAGACACTTCATCAACTCTTTTTTGAACAAAATTATTACTAAGAGGAATAAATTTGGTGGTGAAGCAAGATGCACCACTGTTTGTAGGACTTCTATAACGGGCAAAGCTAAACTCGCCAATTGTATGCGGTTTTCCTGATCCAGCAGTCATCTTTGAAATATTGTATGAACAATCAAGTCCGTCGTCGTTTTTCTGCGATTGCTTTGTCATGAGGGAAACAGTTCTGTCGGTTCGTGAGAAAAGGAATGACGAGGCGGAAAGTTACACTTGATGGGCATTAATGCATCGATGAGTTAATTTCAGTGGTGGGGATCTATGCTCAAAATGTTAGTCTGATCCCGGTCATTGGCTAATTCCCAATACGATTTTTCGATCCCGCCGCCAAAAAAATTAAAGCGATCTCGAACTTCCGATCCTAAGATTTACTAGCGATCCCCAGTTTTTACAGCGTTTTTAAAGCAATTCAGATTCAATATGAGTATCCGACGTCAAATATATTACTGATACTCCAATCTATCCTGATATAAAATAGTACAGATGGATTTTAAATTCTTTTTTTTTATTTGCTATACGTCAAATACCAAACAGCAACATGTCTACTCTACTGACCACTAAATTCTATCCAACTTAATTACATTATATGAAACTAAGGCGACGTTATCTGTCCTTTTGGTTGAATTGTCCCGTTCAAACCTCGTCCTGCTCGTTCACCTCCACCTCGTGGGTTTTCCTGAGGAACAGATGGTTGCCCTGCAAGAAGATGAGAGCCTCGAAATTCTCGGCAGCCAGGGTCGCCCTCTTAGGCAGGAGGATGGCTGATCCATAGCTGAACACGCGCTCGATCGAAGCGGAGCTCGGGAGCGGCGTGTTATACGGTTTTTGAAGCTGCCTTTATACAAGAAGAATCATCTTCGCGAGAGTGATTGGACGCCTTCGGTTTGTACTCATTTTTTCCCGTTACGATCGGGATCGGACTTACATTTTGAAATAGCGATCCTCGCACTTCTGATCATTTTCACCGTGAGGTTCCCATTTTTAAGTCCGATCCCGATGTGGAAAATCGATCGTGATCGGAAGTTGGGACTTGTGATCCGAACGCCCACCACAGGTTAATTTTCAAATGTAGACTAAATTGACAATGATATTTGAACAACTGACGCAGCGGAGCATCAACGCCCCATTATTAGCATTCAACTAATATGAGATAGAGGTACTCAACGCCCCGCTGGGCCTTGGTAACGCCCCCAAGGGGGCGTTACCGCCCACTTAGGGAATCACTGATCGAGAGAAAGCCAATGTGATTTATCAGTTTAAATGCGACAGAAGAGAATGTAAGTCTCTTAATAAAAGTTACATTGGCATGACTAGAATGACCCTGAAACAAAAATAAACTGCTCACAAGTACAACGGTTTTATTTTTAATCACGTTCGTGTTGATCATTGTTCTAAACCCTGGCATGAAGACCTTTATGCAAATACCAAAAGTTTATATCATGCAATGAAAAAAGAACATATTCAAATAATAGAAGCATTTCATATCCATAAATGTTATGTTAAGGACCACCTTTTTCGGTTCACTGCTGTCCTGTTTTTCAGCACCTCTGACTTTCTTCTTCCACTTTTACCTTATTTCATGAACTTCTTTCCCAACTTACTGTTTCTATGTCCCTTCTGCATACATTCCTCATTCTCCATCTCCATACTAAATGGTGCCTTCCTCCTTCCTCTCTTCGATACGCTCTTGTTTGTAGCAGTTAGAGAGGCTTAAACTAACTTATAATCTAATCTATGGCTGGTCAGTGTCAGCTAGCAGATTAGATGTTAGTTTATATCTCCATTGCCACAACAAAGGTGTTCCAAAGAGATGAAGGTGCCAGTTATCACGAAGTTTAGGAAATGATGAATCTATACACAAGTTGTGTTCCAACACAAGATGCGCTGCGCAAAGAAACAGTAAGTTAGGAAATAAAATTATGGGCCAAGATAAAAGTTGAAAAAAGGAGCGTTTGCTGAAAAATACTAAAATAGGACAGCAGTGGATCGAAAAAAAGGTAGTTCATAACGAAACAAAATATTTTCCTCTTCCAACGAAAATAAGGCCTACCTAATTCTTAGCTCGCGACCTTATGTTTTTCTACCGAGTGCGCCAATTCTTATAGATACAATGGTTGTACCTCTTATGGGGTGACAGTTGGCAGCTCGGCCGTGCTGGTGAGCGGTAGCAGCTCATAGCATGGCAGCGCGGTGACCTGCTGGCCCATCAGACTTCGTTGACTCATGAGCTTTAGCTATTTTTATCTATTTAATCACACCTAAGCTTCATACCCGATGAAACTCGTTAATGAACATGTTTCGTAGATTTGCGTCAGTCAAAGGAGATCATAGGACTCGTTCCCCAGCACCATGTATGTTTGTTGGGATAGCGAGGCTACGTGTACAGCCTAACTGGTCATTAGAGACTTGCATGTGTTGAGAAGCTCCTGGACAGCAGCGTTCAATTCTACAAAAATACTATACGGTCTATAATTAAATTGAGCGTTCTGAAATCAATGTTAGTGATCACAAAATTTCGTGACCAGTAGTTTCATTTTATGTTAGCCATTCTTAAAGGTTAGTGGCAAATTTTATGAACATATCTCTCTGTCGTGCGCTGCGCTAGAATTCCTAGCTATGACTTTATTCGTTTGATTCAATAGACCGAGACAATATAACGCGTTGTCACATCAAGTTGTCAGAAGGGGGGTTATTTTGTACCTCCACATACGATGTGGGATCTAATTACGTGACTGCCGCTTTTCAAATCATTCATACTAGGAGAGGTGCATTTTACAGAATGTTGCTTTTTAATGACGCATAACCAGCCGTATTGTTAAGCGTTAGGCACAAGAAGACTTTAACGTGGGTTAGTTATATACTGAAGTGTGGAAGAGATTCGTGAGACAGCTTTGTTATTCCTGAAACGAATGCTGTGTATTATCGAAACTTAGGCATGAAGGGGCCTCAAATTTGTACTTATTCATAAGGCTACCGACAGGAAAAAATGAGCTACACCAAACAATGTTTGAAGAGAAAAAATATCTTGTTTGGTTGTGGTGCCACGAGTAACTCGAAGGATTTCTGACAGCTGAAACAAAATCTGTTGTGCAAAAGAGGAACAACTGCACGGAAGTTTAACTGTGGAAGCGAAGTGTTACACTATCTCTGCACAAAATAGGTCAGTAGCTGTTTTTTGTTTAGGTGACGTCGATTAACTCTTTCAGTTTCCATATTTCCCTCAGGAACGTAGAATCTCATGAGAATAAAGCGCACTAAAAGTTAAACATTGGTACCGAAGCAAGTCAAAAACATATCTTGAGCAACAATGGCAACGACGTACCTTTGTTGCAAGAAATTGCCACAAAACATGAATGAATTCAAAAAAGCACCCACGCGCCCACGACTACTCATGTCTTCCACTAAACTGCTCGCGGTGAGTGTCTTCATTCAAATGCTGGTGACGAGGGATAGTCACAGGGAGGTCATTTTCCATCACTATATTTAAATAAACAAAAATGTACACGTTGAACCTCCATTTAGAAAATGAGACGTACTCAACAGGATGGGAAAATAAAAAGTTCACAACAAAGGAAGCACAAAGCAAACATCTGTACTACAAGCACATGTCAACTCACAAACACTTGCAGCTCCACTCTAACTTCATTCAGCGCTTCTGAATAACATCATTAGAATACGATCATGTCACACTCTGTTCATGATTCCATAAGACCCTTAAGCTCAAGCGGCTAGAGAATTACCCTTACAGAAGGTAACTGGCAAATTGAATGCGCGTGCTGCCTGCTTCTTAATGCTGATCAGTGCGTCAGGGATCTAAGTCGCCTCATGACTGTGCTCATTGAAAATAGCTAGTGAAAACACTCAACATCAAACAGATTAAGCAACCAACGCATAATATGTTCCATTGGTACATCAAAGGAAATGAAAGGACTTGAGTATCATTTGAATGTGAGATATGGGTTTCAAACACTGCACCACTCTTTAAATATTTTAAATATGTAAATATGGGTCTAGTATTGATGCAGTACGAATGATTGAAACAATGATGGAGAATTATGATTCATGTTCTAGGGAAATTTTGCCGTACACTGAGATTGAACTTCTACAATATGCTAAAATTATTTCCTTGGCGAAAGAAACAATTTAAACGTACACGTGGAAGTGGTAACTGGCGACAGGTCCGAACTAACGAGGCAGGTACTAGTTGCTGATTTCTTAACAAAGAAATTCTAAGATATAATAACAATAAAAACAAGTCAAACAAACAAAAGCAAGAGAAATTACCGCATGACTGCGAGAGAGTCGGCTGGGACGTGAAGTTCAGCGGCACGCGGCGAGGCTGGACATTGTGTGGCTGCGGTGGTGGAGCGGTATTTACAGCATGCCAACTCTTACTAATGAACATTAGGAGCTCCAAGTCCGGCTACAGCATATCAAAAAGCGCTGCAATATAAAGTATCATCATGCAGGCCACTGCAGCGTAAATTGCCGCTGAGTTGCCACAGCTGTCAGTTACAGAAGGCCACATCTGATCTCCTATTATCACCAGCCCCATGCAGCGCTCATCTTCACCGGAGCATTTCCCCCGTGACAACACGGAACACGGCCAACTTGCCAAGCAGTGCACCACCGCACAGCCATCATCTCAATACGTGCTGCTTCAGGCTATCAATTTGACGATCACTCGAACAAAACGCATGTTTTTGAGCAGAATATCGTCCAAAGACGCAGTTATCAACTAACAAAGACGGATAATTATATTCACATTGAGAAACTACTGAATGAGTTTGAGCGGCCGAAGTTCAAACTATGTACACAAGTTTACCGAAGTTTCACCGTGCGGCAGTTACACTGTTTTGGAAAGATAACCGTACGTGTATATTTATGAACTAATCTTAGCTTAAGTGAAATTCTTTGGTGAACTCGGAGCTTCTTCACAACTTTTATTTCATTCTATGAGTCAGTTTTACTGCACAGCATAAGAAAATACGCCGAACGCTGCAACAGCCCTCGTGTTTATTTTGAAATAGTAATTTATTATGAAGCTTTACACGCAAAATGGCAAGAACAAAATTAGAAATCATGTCCCACCTTGCCAGCCCATCCCAGAATTCTTACGAGTACATTCCGCTGAGGTTGAACCTAATTATGTTAGGGACACCAAGGTGCAGTCGCTCCTGAAGTTGCGCTCAGACTACGTGAGACGCGTGGTGCTAGGAAGCAAGATGGATGCCACTACACTCGAGCAAGAGCTCACCGGATCGAGATCAGCACACACACCCGAGAGAAACCGCGTAAACAGTAGGTTTTATTGGCTCTGACGCAAACTTCCACAACATAAAAGCAGAGGACCGTCATTCAGCGCATTTTGAATATCTATTAGTATAAGTCTAAAGTGTCAGTCCAAGTCAGAGCGCCAGGAGTACGAGCAATTCTTCGAATGTATTCGAGTTATATTAGACTAGGCAAGTTAGTTCAAGCCTCCCTAACCACAACAAAGACTTTCCAAAAAGAGAAAGGAAAGCACTACTTGATTTGAACTGTAAGGATCGAGGAATCTACGCTCAAGAGAAGTTGCCACGTAAAATCCCCAGCCCACAGAATCAGCAAGTCAGGAAATAAGTTGATGAAAGAGAGGGAAAAAGTTGAAGACAGTAGTAGGTGCTATAAAACAGCACAGTAGTGAACCAAAAAATATGCCTGTAACAAAACGAAAATTATAGATTAGATTATTAGTTAGTTTAAGCCTCCCTACCCGCAACAAATGCGATCCAAAGAGAGGAAGAAGGAAGACACCATTTAATATGGAGTTAAGGGAATGCGGAATCTATGCAGAAAGGGGCATAGAAAGAGTTAGTTGTGAAAAACTTTCATGAAACAAGATAATAGTTGAAGAAGAAATTAGTAGGTGCTGAAAAACAGGACAGCAGTGAACCGAAGAAAAGGTGGTCCTTAACATAACAAAAAACATTTTATTTTAACAAAAAGAAGGTCTACCTAACTCTCAGCTCGAGCACTCACATTTTCCCCCTGGGAGCGCTAATACCCATAGATTAGATTATTAGTTAGTTTAAGCCTCCCTATCCTCAACAAATGAGATCCAAAGAGAGGAAGGAAGAAGGCACCATTTAGTATGGAGTTAAGGGAACGTGGAATCTATGCAGAAAGGGCATAGAAACAGTAAGATGAGAAAGAAGTTCATGAAACAAGATCAAAGTTGAAGAAGAAAGTAGTAGGTGTTGAAAAAATTGGACAGCAGTGAACCGAAAAAAAAGTTGGTCCATCACAAAACAAAAACCTATGATATTTTAACAAAACGAAAGCCTACCTAACCTTTAGCTCGGGCCCTCACATTGTCCCCCTGGGAGCGCTTATTCCCATAGATACAATAGTTGGCTAATACCCATAGATAACAAAATTCTATTGTTTCAACAAAAAGAAGGGCTGCCTAACCGTAACTTTGGAACCTCGCATTTTTTTCCCAGGGAGCGCTTGTATAAGAGTTATCTGAAGAAGACTTAGGAGGAGGATTAGCACCATCTTTTAAAGGAAGTTAGTTTCAGAGCTATAAGAGTTGCACCCACCACTTTCCCCCTTTTTTTAAATAAAGGGGCTGATGTGGTATTCGATGAAATTTTCTTATCCTCAAGCAATTCATGGGACTGCCTTTTTATGATGTAGTCACCATCGATTAAGATAGAACAATGGGATAGAGTGCAGTCCTATTTTCCGAATATCTCGAAAATAAAATTTAAATTTCCGAGTTGTTAAGAACATGAAAAGTATGATACGCGCAACAGAGAACACCAACGTATAAACCTCTTTCTCAAGGCACCTAAAATAAGTAAAACACTTATCACTCAAGTGGGAAACGTGTTATGATATCTTGGCATTCCCATAAAGAACGTTAAGCTCAGAGAAAACAATGGTAATTTCAATTCCAATACGTGAGACGGCGAAACTGCCGTTCTCACAGATTGAACCTTGTTTAAACCGAGTTGTGCCGCCTCAGCTGTGGCAGCAAGGTTCAGCGGTGGTACATGAATTTCTGAAGATGAGCAGAATGAAATCAAGACTAGAGTTTCAAAACAGAAGGAGCCCTCAGATCTGCCCATAAAGAGGTCAGAAAAACACAGTATTCAGAGCCTGATATCAATATAGGATGCGAACAGAATTCCATAATATTTTGTGTAGCCATGAATGCGCGATAAATGATTCACTTCAACTCTAAAGAATACTTCGAATACTTTAATAAAATACTATAACAAGAAGCTCAAGAATACCACCAATTTCTTGGGCAAAACTCTGCACAAACGATAATTTGAAGAGAAATCATTTTTAAAGTGCTGGGTGGGTTAAGATAAGCATGTCCGATGAATATACACATATCCGATGATTGAGAATAAAGCACAACGGAAAAGAATGCGCGAGATGCAAAGTCAGATATACTATTCACGTGAAGATACGGCTATCTTCATACAAAGCGAACAATGAAAAATTAAGCACAGTCTCTGAGAGCGCTGCGTAGCTCAAAGCCGCACTGCACCTCCAGTGAGTGTTGGCGGCCTACACAACAGCACACTCTACTTCTGAAAATGAGGTGAGCGCATGTCTGAAGAACGCTCAGTTCATCACGAATGTTGAGGGACAATAAATCCCGTCACATCTCGCAGCAAAACACATACAGAGTCCACAATATTTGGAACATAAATAGCTGTAGAGCCAAGTACCAGTTTTCTACCTCCCTACTACACATCAATGGTTTATCCTTACAAGGTCAAATGCAACATCCAAGACCTTCGACTACAGGTAGAACTTCCTTTGAATTCTTAGATGTGTCGAGTGAAATTTCAACAAATTACCACGCAACAAAAAGTGTCATGTGGCATTTTACTTTTAAAGGAACTTAAGAGGAGCTCAATAGTCGGGGAAGAGTAATTTAACAATTAGCGGTTAACTTTCCTGACTTGAAACAATGGACACTGCTGACAAAAATCAGACAGCTAGAACTCAATTAACACTGAAAATGTTTCCACTCGAAGACAGTAATAAATTCGTTCTAGAATACACAAAAGTATTTCAAATTACTACAACAAGTCAAAGAAGCCCAATTAATCACTCACCGTTTTAATTTCTTCTAAAGCAGGACAGAATTCTTCCAAATTTCATCGTGCGAATACTTATAAAAAGGAAGATTGATCATTGCTGGAGCAACTTGAAATAAAAGAAACTCAATTTAACAACGCTAAAGCTTGCCAGCCATGTAACCATTCTGGCTGGCCGGCAATGTCTGGCTAGACAGACGGGCTAGGTCTAAAACTCAGTGAGCGCTAGTGGAGGAGGGAACCTTGGACAAGGTCAAATTTTTAAACAATTTACGCCGCTGTAGAAGTACAGCCGGAGGCATAAGTTCCTCTCTCGACTTGGCTTGGATTTTGTTTCAAATTTTGCAAAGATTATCAAACTTCTTTTTGGTCTGAAATTCTTAGCACTCAGCATTTAGCTAGTTAACAGGGTTGGGTTGCCAGATACTCCGTACTCTGATTTCACTTAAAAACTCAACCTTGAGAATCTAGGTATGAAAAAAATATGAAACGTGACCAAGTAGACAGAAAAACATACGCTACGGGTGGTACCGCCAAAATGACATACTTTGTTAGAAAATCTGGTCCCAGGAGAGGTAAACGAAGTGGACGTGGGCCTCGGTAAGCAATGAGCAGAAAGTGCCCACCGACTCCGATGGGTGAACCCTCCGGTCACGCTACCAACTTTGCTGTCTTGTCTTAGTTTCTGCAGCTTGCTCATGTATGGTGCTATATTGTAGTAAAAAAATACAATCACGGCGGGGAAGACAGAAATCTTCAAGATCTCTGGGTGCACTGCAACATGCATAAATCGATGAATAAGCTGGAACTAGATGCTCAGTAGCATCGGAATGATCAGTGTACTTCAGATCTACACTAAAATAGAACTTAAATTAGCTTCCTAGGTAGAAATTTACAAAGCATAACAGCTATTTTTTAACGATACAAATGCGCAAATTTTATTCACATTGGAGTTTTTCGTGCTTTAGCAACCAACCCGAACTGGGCAGAAAGCAAACCAAATCAATATCAGATTAAGTTATACTCTCGCACAAGGGAAGGCCATCGTTCGCGATAAAATAAGAACATGTCGCAGTGTGCAATGTACAGCGTAAATTTACAATATTTATCACGTCTTAACATCAGTAATGTTTAGGCAGAAATTTAACTCAACTGACCACAAAGATAACGAACCGGCTTCTGACCCGAGTACAACTAGAGCTGCTTGTGACGAAACTGTCTCCACAGTATATGATAGACAAACCAAAACCTATCGCCGATCCCATTACCTCATTAGCAATTGTTTTGTATTCTATTCGTAATTCGTGCAAATTTTCGTATTTTGCTCCTGATTTTGAAGGTAAGTGGTATTATGCTCGAAAGATTTACTTGAAAAATAGATCACTTCCTGAAAGATATTATTCATCTTGACAAAGCTACTCGATCAAGCCGATCAAGTTTCCCCTAAGCAAAAAATGAGCTCTGCTGAAACTGAAATGAGTGGGACCATGACCTGTGCCGCCCATAGAAGACGCCACTGGCAAATCCGCTTATGGAAGTTCATGTCGTACTGAGGGACCAGAATGCACCCGACCTACGGTCATAAATGAGTACCATCACTAACCACCGAGAAGATGGGACGGAAGAAATACATGTCCGCTCTAGCAGAGATTGGCCGACTAAACTGGAGCAGTTACATCTGCATAAAAGAGATAGATAAAGGCAGTGACACCCCTTATCTATTGAATTAATTAAATCTACGACTGACTCGGGCAACCAGTGAAACCTTATCTGTTCTGGTGTAGCTCATGTTACATCAATAAAAAACTAACACTTAATCTCCAGTAAGTTGTTGACTAACTCTCAGTTGCCTCCTTTGTAACAAAAGTGAGGGAAGAGCAGCGCCTCTAAGCCAAATCAAGACACCACAAATTGTGCTGAATTTCTCAAGTGTGCTACCATACATGATATTCCATGGGGCTCTCCGGATTAAAAGAATTGTGAAAACAACAACTGAAGGCAATGGCTGACGCCCTGACGTTCCCGCAATGGTAACCTAGTTGCGCAGGTGCATTAGAATTTAAAAAAATTGCTATGAAGGAACTTTTTTCTAACGACAACCGACGTTTGCTCAGTGTGACTACGCCAGAAGAGTAATGAAACTAGGATACTCACCTCAAATAGACTTTCTGAATACCCTATAACAGGTACTCGCACCAGGACTGAAGTAACCTATGATGAATGGTGCGGGACTCCTCTGTAGATGCGCCTCAAGATACGGAATCTAATCCTAAGATGAACATTGGATGACAGATCTGAATAAATAGTTAGAATAGGAAAGTTTCATAAATAGTTAACCATGATTGACTTACTGACGTAGCCTAAGTACAAGTACGTAGCTCCACACGGAGGAAGACAACAGAGGCATGGAGCTCCACAAGCTTTAGAAGCAATGCAATGAAACTGGTGATTTTAACATGTGTCATGCACAAATTCTCAGAAGTATACGACTCATTTACAACATTTCATTAGCAAAGACATACTTAAAACTACAGTACATGACTCACTTCAAAGGCAGTGATAGTTGCTATCAATGAACCATGGAAAATGAAGTTCAAATGAACATGACCAGCGAGGCTGCACAAATCACCTTGTACTAAGAGCTCGGCACGTCCCACTCAATGAGGTATTGTATTTTAGCTCCGTCACAGCACACACGTTTGGCCAACACGTGATATTTTTCACCATTGGCAATTCGATTAGCAGCACCAAAATAATTATTTACACTTGACTTGAGATCAGAGAAAGGTACTAGAGAATCAGAAACAACATGGTCTTTACGGTAAGCAGCTTTTGAGTGCTGCTTTTTGAGAGGATCGGGGTCGCCAAAGCGCGCGGTGAGGGCGTAGTTGAGGCAATCCTTGAGGCCGGTCGCCGCGTGTGTCGAGCCTGCGCCGTCAGCCTCGTTCATTTCACTGCAGCAGCCACTCGACACGTAGCTGCGACCGAACCTTTTCCTGCGTAATTTCCGTCTCTTCACCTCGCCATTTTTACTTATCCGAATGTCATTTTCGCAGAGTTTCTTCTTGAAGGGTTTAGACGCGGAGCTGTACGAATTGAGCATAGAATTAGATGCAGGAAAAAGATGAAGGAAAGGGTTGTTGTGACCTTCAAAATTAGAGAGCGGAGGAATAAACGAGTCTAAGGTGCCTCGTGAAGACGAGTCATCACTTGAATCGTCCGCTAAACTAGAAGATGAAGAATAAGAACTAACGCTACGGTGGTACTGAGTGGGGAGAATGTTCTTCAGCGTCACTTCCCGCGCTGAGCCTTCTACTGCTGATAGTGAGAAACTATTAGACGCTCGCCCGCGTCTCTTCCAGCTACTGGACTGATCAGACAACATCTGTAGAACATTCAATTCGCTAGAAATTTCCCCAATAATCTTTCTACATCCATCATCTTCCACCAGCTTATCAAGCTCTCCTTTACGCTTGCGTTTTTTTATGTGAGAACAAACCTTTTCATTACTAGAAAGAACAGGAGCACCAGCAGTATCAGATGCTATAGGCGACGTGTCTTTGTTGTATTTGTTTAAATTCGAAGCATTGTGTTGGAGACCGTTTGTTTCATAGTATACATGGGTATCATTTGAAGGCCGGCCAAGCTTGTCATGGAGACGATGCATGAGGGACGATGAAGAGGGTAAAGGCAGAATTAGAGCTCGTTTCTTGACGGGGCTAAAGAGTGACGGACCCGAACAATGTTCCTCAGACTTGCCATCTTTGACGCGCACTGTGCGCGGCAGCGGAGGACTGCTGTGTGGGTTGGAGCGGTGACTGGAGCGCATCTGAGTCACATTCTCGTCGGTCACGGCGCCCAGCGGCAGTGAAATGTAGGGCACCGGAGGCGGCACGCGGCACCTCAGCGCCCACACACACGCCCTCTTACGCATCTCGCGACCACACTTGAAGCGCGACCTGTTGCTCTCCAGTATCCGCTGCACCTCACTTCTGCGGTCCTCGACACACACTTTCTGAAGCTCTAGGGGTGCCTGCAAAGGTTCCCAGTTGTTGTTTATCCAACACATAATCGATGTTTCACAGTCGAAGTATGCTTTCCCATCTAGTAATGTTAAATTGAAGAGTGCGAGATGAACCACATCAAGCCAGCTTAAGTCCATGCGGTAAACAAACTCTCCAAAATTTTCATTGCAGAAGTTACAAACATAAACATAAAACCTATCTCCATAGAGAACGCTGTAATGAAGAGAGTCTATACATGCTTCGTGGAACCACTGGAGGCAACGCCTGCACTGCAGCATGCGGTTGTACCATTCTCCAGGCCCCCCACAGTAGCAGTATGTCTGCTCTTTGTTCATCTTATGACCAGTGTCCCAATGCAATGCCTCTAAATTGTACGGCAATTTCTGCTTGCTGTCATAGTCATCAGCAGATACGTGGGTTTGACTAATTTTTTTGGCCCGCTTGCAAGGCTGCAGACATGAATTTTTGGTGTGGGTGTGCTTGCGAGGACATGCAGTGCAACGCGCACAAGTCCACTTCTCTATCGGACTGCAAGCAGGGATAACAGGATCAGCACACCTCTGGTGGAAGCCATGCCGACACACGCTACAACTCACGATGCAGTTATCCTCGAATGTTTCTGTCGACTTGCATGAGACACAATGGCTCTCAGATGCAGGCAACTTGAGGCTGCGCAAATCCTTATACAAAGACCAGTGTGAGGTGCCATCCGCAAACTGGATGAGGCATTGCGACTCGTCCTCATCGACCTGGACTACAGTGCCCAGGTAAAAGCGTCCATCCTTGCTGTGAGACAAGACCTCCTCACCAACCACATGAGCGCATGTAGGCTTGCAGCAACAGGGGCCAGATTTGTTGTCCCCTGCAGTCGTGCTGTCAGGCGTTACAAAGCCGCTATCTCCCTCGCTCTCGCCGCTGTTGATCAGACTGCTGCTGTTTGTTGTTGCCACTGAAACGTTCCTCTTCCGTAGGCCAGTCATGACCTGCGATCACACAGAATTATTTACTTGTGATGAAATCAAACAGCAGTGAGCAAATTTAGTGCACACAGTGTGAATGAATGCAGCATTTAGTATGAATACACCATGAATGAAAAAGCCACTCTAGTTGGCAGAAAGAGTAAAACCGAGAACAGCACAAATGTTTATACATGATGAAAACCAGTAAATTTGAATATTTTAAATGTAAATATTAAAACTACAATGCATCATCATTTTTAATATTTGTATCATTAAAATTTTTATGATTCAAAGTGTATAATGAATCAAATCACAATCAGTACACATTGACCTCACAATCAGTACAAATTAGTTCAAGTCTCTCTAATCACAACAAAGGTGTTATAAAGCAAGGAAGGATGAAGGCGCCATCTAACATGGAGTTGAATGAAAAGGGAATTTATGCACAAAATATGTTCCAACACTAGAACCCTGGCACTAAGACAGTAAGTTAGGAAAGAAGTTTATGAAACAAGATTAAAGTTAAAAAGTAATAGGAGCTAGAAAACAGCACAGCAGTAATTGGAAAAATGAAGCTTGAGTAACAAACCAAAAAACCTGATCTGTTTCAACCAAGGAAGTTGGATACATGGAACCGGCGTCATCGCTCTAAAGTGAAGCCAATTTTTGGTAGCTGTAGGATGACGGCCCCAGACACGGAGATGGGGCTAAGTTTGCAATTGGCACTCGGCGTGGAAAGGTGCAGCTTATACATGCTGCGTTCAAGGACTACTTTCCCAATATGCCGAGCTCATGCATTATACACAAGTGCAGTAGTTCTTTTGAAAAAGATTCAGACATAAGTTTCAACATGTACGTACAGAAATTTCATGAATTACAAACATCAACAAGAATACATTTAGCTAGAAGTTAAAATTAAAGCCCTTAAACTACTTAAGAAAAGATGAATTTCAAACTTGCAGCTCAACTTTTAAGTGATTCCATTGCAGATGGATTACAATTCGTCTAAAAACTAATATTGACGGTTTTAGCGGTAGTGAGACAACAATAAAATTTATTAGTGAGTTTGTTCTACCCATGATCAAGACACTTTGTATATAACATCACTTTGCTGCCCAACATCTGACAACCCTAATGTGCGAGTCAGTCAGGAAAACAGGATTTAAAGGATTTTCAATTCGTATTAAAAGCATTAATAACTTGTCCCACAAAATTGTAAAACTGGGCATGTGTTTTTTACTTAAGTATAAAATAAGTGAAGATCATTTAAAATTAATTTTCTGGAAAATTGAAAGCAGAGGTGTTTGCAATAACAACCCGACAGCAAAACAATTTGCTTGTTCCTATAAACGTCTATTTGTTCACAACGAAATTAAAGATGTTCTTAATGGTTACTGCCCGTCTTTTGAAGATGTAACAATTTTGACAGCATCTAGTAGAAGTAACACATCTTCATTAACCTCATCTTGCGCTGTAACAGTGTTTAACAATTCGTGTGCTAAGAATAGAATAATGTCTGACGATGTTCAATGCAATGATTCTTGCAAAGAGGATACATGCAAATTTGTAGAAAATTGTACAAAATTTTTTTCTAATTTAGTGTATTTTTATAATGTTGTTTCTTATATAGGAGGATACATAGTAAGAAAATTAAAAAATGCTCTTTGTTACGAATCATGTACAATTGCCCTATGTCAAAATACTGGCAATAAAGATTCCTTAAAGTTCACTGATCTTAAAGAGAAAGTGCACTTGACCTATCCATCAAGTGATGTAATTGACATATGTTTGATTACTTAAAAGAATTGTCAGCAAGATTTTGCTATGTGTATGAATCCTAATCTGTACAACTTGAAAAAATGCTCAATTCCACACTTCGTATTTGTATTGAAAAGAAACTGTTCACTCCACTTGACAACCACTGTTTCGAAGTTGATCCTCTACATAATCATGTTTATTTATTAATGAAATGTGTTTTATCTGAATATATTACTTTAAGATGTCATCACGCTACTGAACTATTTAACGAAACCATTCATAAACAGAAAAAAATTAGCCGTCAGATCTCAAATAAATTAACTTTATTTTCAGGTATGTAAATTTAATACCTATATTATATAAAACTTGCTCTGCACAACAAAATTTAATAACTGTATGGTTGTAAAAATGTTCTTTATTAACTTAGAACACAAAGAAAAAATCATGTTTCTAGAGCGTATGTTTTCATTTCTTTACATAACTGGATGTAAGTTGCTAAATAAATGTTTCTATGTAAATGTTGTTTTTGTTTTTCATTCTGCGAGGACGCAATTGAAATATATGCCTAAGAAAAAACACGTATAGCACAGAGTAGCGCAAGTCTGCCATTCCACAGCGCGGTCTTCAGTCGCTGATGATGGAGGTGGTAGTACACCTCCACTGCCACACCACCTCCACAACTGGGGTCAAATGCCGGGTGGGCGGGGCATGGGACGGCAGAAGTGGCTTCACTAGCTTGACTGGCAAAAGATAGCGATGCCGGTTCCATGTATCCAACTTCCTTGGTTTCAACAAAAAGAAGGCTACCTAACCCTCAGATCGAGACCTCACAATTTCTCTCTTTGAGTGCTAATTCTCAAAGATATGATAGTAGTATTCCCCTGAAGGTTCAGCATCTCGATATGCTCAAGCTGCTCCCTCCATGAAGACTGACAAAAAAAAAACTAAAAGAAACACATGAAGTGGAAGAGAAAGAAGAAATATTTGACATGCAAGAGATCGGACTTTTTTTGAGAGAATGACAGAGAAGAGAACAAGTCAAGTAAGTAAATGCACAGCAGACTCCTGCAACTAGACCACCACTTTCTCCAATGCATTTCGAAAAATGCCAGAAATGAGAGCTGCTTCTATAAGGCAGGCAGTTGAGAAGCAGCACAGAACAGCACACGACGGAGCCAAGCAAGTCTCATTTTCTATGTTTCCAATGTGTACTGATGAACAATTGCTTTCCATTCACCATTTTGGGAAAGCAAGAGGAAAACAAATTGACAATTAACGTAAGTAAAACATTAAATTCAAGCAGAATGAATTATTTAAACAAAAATAATGAAACATTATACACGACTTTAGTCACTTGAAGTAATTTTACCCTCAGAGATGTGCTCAAATCACTCAAGCTGAACACAATTCGTTCCCAGTGCGTGTGAGTGTGATTAAAAACTTCAAAAAAAGCCATGTAACAACCGCTTCAGTTGGTTAATTCCCACACTGCAGAGCTGCACATTTTATCAGTTCTCCACACAGAGAAAGAAGATTAGATGCTAGTTTAACCTCTCTAACCGCAACAAAGGCGTAACGAAGAAAGGAAGGCACCATTTGGTCTAGACTTTATGGAACGCAGAACCTATGCACAAGGTGCATAAAAACAGTAAGTTGAGATTGAAGTTCATGAAACGAGATAAAAGTTGAAGAAGAAAGTAGTAGGTACTGAAAAACAGGACAGCAATGAACCGAGATAAAGACGGTCCTTTACATTACAAAAACATTTCATTTCAACAAAAAGAAGATTTACCTAACTCTCAGCATGGGACCTCACATTGCCCCCCTGGGAATGTCAATTCCCATAGATACAATAGTTGTACCCTCTCCGGGGTACAGAGGAAAAATGCAATCCAAACAGAATAGTGAACAATTAAAAAAAACCTCAACCTACTACAGCCATCAAATTAAATTAGGCCACTCAATGTGCAACAGGATGCATCTCGATAGCAGTCTCCTAGGTACATAACTAATGTTTCAGAGTCTATTAGAGGACTGCCAAGACCATCTATACTCTAAAATACAATGTCTTTCAGGGCACTCTTTCGATATCACTTGTAAGAGATAAAAATATGCTTCAACAAGCACATCATGTAAAGAGTAGGTACATCAGAATAGAATTATGAAGAACAATACAAACAAAATTATCCGTTTAATTAAGCCCTCTAACAAAAACAAAAGCATTTCCACGAGAGAAAAATGAAAAGCCCCATTTAGCATGGAATTAAAGGAATATGGAATCCATGCACAAGGATCTCCTCTCTACCCTGTCTAAGAAACTACACAACTAAAAACAAGTTAACATAACGTGATAAAAGTTGAAAATGGTTTAAGGTGCTGGAAAATTGCAGCAGTGAGCCAAAAAAGATGGCCTGTAACGAAAAAATCATCTATCACATTTCAAAAAACGGTAAGCCTCCCTAACTTTCAGCTCAAACCTCACATCTTTTTGCTGGGAGCTCTAATTCCCACAAATATGATAACTGTCTTCTCCAGAAGTGATGAATGACATAATAAATATGCATTTGTTGAATGTCTAATTTAGGAATAAGGCCAGCTGTGAGGTATGAAGACACCATGGTGCCAAACGAAAAGCAACTTTGTGATGGAAGTCAATAGAGAATTTGAGTTGTAGTATAGCACAAATAATACAACAAGAATGGTGGCAATGGTGATGATTACAATGATGCTTGTTGTTGGTGAACTCAATGAGCTAATGATGCAAAAATATGAAGGATATAGCAATGTTGAAGAAATTGGTGAAGACTTCATCATCAATGATGGATTACCATTGCTTATATCATTGCAACAGGGTAAAGACACAATCGTGAGATTTGAGCTCGACTCTAGCAAAAGAGCAATTAGGTTACAGAGAAATGAAATTATTCTAAATCCATTTGTTACTCACAGAGTGGTTTGCTTTGAGTAATTTTTGGGCTTAGTCAAATTAGGCATGGGACGTTTACAAGAAGTTCAACATTGAAAATTTAACTTAAGTAGAGTAACTGTAGCAGTTTTTGGACACCTCATCAATTAAAGATCAAAGCACCTATTGAGAAGCTTCACCCAATGGGATTCACTAAGATCAAATTTCTAGTTCCAAACAGCACCCATGTTTTGGAAGCTAGCATATAAAAAGCACGTCCAGTTTGCTGAGATGTCCAACTTGATTGCTTTTTTTCAATTGACAAGAAAATTTAAAATTTACAACACAAACCCAGAATAGCACAAGAGCCTTCACTAACGCTATGTCATTCAAAGTTACCACAAATGCACGTCTGCTTCTAAAAGTTAGGAAAGCATTCCTTTTTTTGAAATGTAATCAATAATTTTTTTGCAACAGGTCATTTTTTTTTGCTCACTGTTGTCCTTTTTCAGCACCTAATCTTTTTCAACTTTTATCTTATCTGTAAACTTATGTCAATTTAACGGTTGCTCTGCACCCAGATGTGAAGAATGCATGAATGATCCCTTAATTCCTTACTAAATGGCTTTTTTCTTCTTCTTCTTTTGGAAACACTTTTGCTGTGGTTAGGGAGCAATAAATCATTTTTGCAGCTCTCCTAAATGGTGCTTCTATAGGACAGATGTAAAAAGAAAACCCTGTTTCATGAAAAAGAGTGAAAGCAAATACATACGCATTGAATGTACATAGGAGGTATGAGCTGTTCAACAGAGATGAGTTTTTATATAAATGCTTATGCCATTGACTCCTAATACATATCAAGCCTAATTGGCATATTAGGGAAAATAACACTTTGACTGCATAATTGAATATTGAATAAATGTTCAATTGCTATTTACCAGTTTTGATGTATGATTTGTTATCATATTAGTTCAAGACTCCCTAGCCACAACGAAGGCAATCTGAAGAGAGTGGAGAGAAGAGAATGGACCATTTATGACACAGACTATTCGATATGGGCAACATATGCACCAGGTGTGCTTCCACACAGGAGACAAGCATGCTAAGAAAAATGTTGAAAAAGAAGAAAACACAAAGAAGAGATAGAGAAGAAGCCATGAAAAATGGAAGAGCAAAGTGGGCACAAAGAAACAGAAATTCCGCAGGCCTACCTACAGCTGAACTAATCTAACAGTATTGCTCCTGAGGGTGCCAGTCTCTACAGCATAGGATGGACAAACTTAAGCTATCAAAACTTAATGCCTATCAATGCCCCCTGGAGGAACTAAGATGATTATCAGTTATAAAAAGCAAGGCGAAAATCGCTACACGTAAAGTCATTTTTATTAAAAAAGGATCAAATAAAACTGAAACGTTTCCAACAAACTGTCCATTTTCAGCAAAAAAAACTCTGTGAAACGAAACCAAAAGAGGAAGAATTAATACACTAAAGAAGTATCTATAAAAATCTAAACTTTTAAAAAACACAAACAACGGTAAAATAATATAAGAGGAATAACTGAGTAGCTGAATTAGGTGTTGGCAACATGAAGCGGAAAGCACTTTGGGTATCATTCAGTATAAGTTTCTTTTTGTAAATAAATATGCAATGATTCGAGAAGGCGCAGATCTGTTCTGTTAGAGGTACCGGCCAAGATTTTAAAATCATTTAGGGAGACCGGAACATTGCACTCCTTTGCATGAGATCTAA
>JACJUY010004454.1:36583-64015 GCA_014220935.1 Platorchestia sp. MABIK
ATGGGAGTTTTAAGCCATTGGGTCCCCCCACTGTCCTCCGTTAGATCTCACGCAAAAGAGTGCAATGTTCCGGTCTCCCTAAATGATTTTAAAATCTTGGCCGGTACCTCTTACAGAACAGATCTGCGCCTTCTCGAATCATTGCATATTTACAAAAAGAAACTTATACTGAATGACACCCAAAGTGCTTACCCACTTCATGTTGCCAACACCTTATTCAGCTACTCAGTTATTCCTCTTATATTATTTTACCGTTGTTCCTGTTTTTTAAAAGTTTAGATTTCCATAGATACTTCTTTAGTGTATTAATTCTTCCTCTTTTGGTTTCGTTTTACAGAGATTTTTTAGCTGAAGATGGACTGTTTGTTCAAAACGTTCAGTTTTATTTGATCAATTTTAATAAAAATGACTTTACGTGTAGCGATTTTTGCCCTGCTTTTTATTCTTAAGCTTAGAAGCATCAATGTTGGAATTATTTTAGAGTATCAGTAACATCAATTAGTATGAATGATGAGTACTTTTCCATTACAGCCATACCTAATTCTTGAGTTTAGTTTATTTAAAGTGTTTGTTCAGAGAAAGTGTCCAACACTGTTTACAAATATGAGGAATGGAATGTGAGTAATGGACAACTATGTGAAAGATTTAAAGGTGAAGATGCAGTACAAAGAACGGCCAAATAAACTCTGCACGTTGGAACACAGATTGTTCGTGGTGGTATTAGAAGGACTTGGAACACTGATGACATGCCTCACAGTTCTTTGAAGTAAAAAGGTGCCAACATAATTTGAAGCAGTACCTCAATTTCAGCAGGACAAGGAGCTCCGCACTCAGGCAAAGGACACACCCTCTTGGCTGCACACAATAACAATCATGAGCACAACAAAAAGTAGTGTAAGGCACCAAATAATAATATGGCATGTTAAAAGGCAATGGTACAGTAACATTTGATGTGACTAAACTGAGCTCAAATACTTCACATGGCAAACAGCTGTTCAAACATAATTAGACTATAACAAAGTTGAAAAAAATAATTTGATGCTTTAAATAACATTGGCAAGACTTCTAGTAATATATAGCTTTAATAAAAACTTTGGGGAAAAACTGAATTCTAACTTGTTTGGCTGAAAGAAAAAAATACAGGTAAAATTAGAACTCACCTTTCTGTATGTAATTCAAATATTATCAACTATCCCATATTAAATATCAAAATGGATATGCAATAAATACATGAGAAGTAAATAACATTGGTGATTATTAAAGCTAAGCCATGGTTCATTAGCAGGGATGAGGAATGGCAGACTTTCTAGGTTTTATTCTGATCCAAATACCTGGAAAAAAATAGCTGGAATTAATCATTTTAGAAATGAACTAAAAATTACAACAGTTGCAAACAACATGGGTAAATTAGATTAGATGTTAGTTCAAGCCTCCCTAACCACAACAATGGCATTAAAAAGAAAGGAAGGAGGAAGGCACCATTTAGTACGGACTTAAGGAAAGCGTACCTCTTTAGGACAATCTTCTTCAAAATTGAACTTAGAGCAATGAAATTTGGTATACTGATAGGAAATGCAATTTGAAATCATTTGTCTACTATGAGAAATTGCGATTTTCTGTAAAGAAAACGAGATATTCATAGAAAGCAAGATTTTGGGGAGCAGGGGAGTTTCAAAATGCATCTCCTCCAAGAGATTTCAAGCTACAGTAATGATTCTGGTATCTTTGTAGGTAGAAAAATGTGGGCATTCCAAAAACTCAAATGGAATTTTCCAAACTTATAGTTTCAAATGAAAAAACAAAAAATTCCAAGGCATATCTTCTTTCGCAAAATTTTGTACTTTATGACATCACAACTTTTGATCAAAAATGAATTTTGAATTTCCATTAGAGTTTTTGGAATGCCCACGTATTTTCCGCATCCAATGACACTAAAATCATCACTGTAGCTCAAAAAAATGTAGAAGATGCCTTTTGAAGCCCTAATTCCGATTCCCGTAATAAGGTAAATAAAGAAACATGAACAATCTCAATTTTTCTTCATTATTATTGGTTGGATCAGCTAGGACCCTTGAAACATTATACAGTTATAAAGGGACATAGAAGATGACATAGCAACGTTGCACTGTGAAGAAAGTGCCAAGGGGGAGGTGTAACATGATAAAATATCACTTCCGCCTCCCCTATCCTTCAAACCCACGTAGCGGGCGAACGAGTGAACTAACGAACCTGATTTTTTTCACAAGATGTACCTGATATCTTACCCTTCCTATAGCAGCTAAAATCAATATCTCTAGAAAATTCAACATTCTGGGAGTACGCTTGCCTTAAAGAGAACACAAAATCAATGCACAGAGTGCACAGAAACAGAAAATTGAGGAGGTTTATGAAACAAGATCAAAGTTGAAGAAGTGCTGAAAAACAAAACAGCAGTCAACTGAGAAAACATAAGTTGTAACAAAACAAAACCAATTTTATTTCAACAAAAGGAAGGCCTATCTAATATTTTGCTCGGGACCTCACATGTTTATCCAAGGAGCGCAAATTTCTATAGATACACTAGTTGTATCCCCCTGAGGCATGGGTATCACAGAAACAGAGCTGCTTTAAATACATTTATAACTTTGTAAATTGACCACATTTCACTCAGGTAATGCTAACAGCAATCATGCAATTTACCAAATAAATATTTGGATGAGCTACAGATTACACCCACAGCAAGTGAGCTTCAGCATACAAATTAGATTTTTGTGTTGCTTGCCGCTGGAATTGCTCAGATATTTTCTTAGGAGGAACAAGAAACATTGTACGAGTTAGCATTAATCTTGGACATCCTCCACTCTTGTAGGTTGGTAGCAAGTGAGAATGAAGAAGACATGCAGCCCATGGCTTTCTTATATTATTAACCTCCACAGATGACTGCTACAAGCACCAATGGTGGGTGGTAAAAATTTGTTATTTTTCATATCCATTCTTTGATGCTATTTCTGCAAATGAGGTGTACTGATACAAATTTATGTTAGCCAGGCAACTCAATGAAATGGATGCTCTGAAGCAAAACAAAAAGTTTGGATAAAGTTTTAGGCTTATTCATTTCACTATCAAAGAAATTGGCAAATGAAGAAAACAATGAAAACAATAAAATTGATTATATCTAGGTCAACCATTTGAACTTTCATCATAAAAAGTTTCCCCATCAAAAATTTTTTTGGCTATTCCTGAGTTGACCACTTTTATACTTTCATAGAGATTATTTTAAACCTTCCTAACACAATGATTTGTGAGAGAGCAAACATCTTAAAGAAAGCATACACATTTCATAACCAAACTAGACTGGATTGATTGTAAATTTAGAAGAGAAAAAACAAATTAAAATCCTGGTGGCCTGAATTTAGAAACAAAGTCTTTCATTAAACACAACAAGGAAGTCTCCCAAAATGACCTCCCATGTACTAAACTTTATTGCAGCTACATGGCAACCTAGAAGTTAAACAAGACCTGTTAGCTTACTACTGTTTGCCACAATTTAAAATTATGCAGTAACCTCAAGACCTCATTCAACACTAATAATTTAAGCATAATGCAGAGTAAAATATTTCAATTTATTGACCCACAATTCATCAAATCCTCAAATGTAGACTTGTATAGCAAAGGAACACTTGCCTTCATCATTTGCATCAGGTTGAGGTAGAAATTTTTATTTTCAATTGGAAGTTCAGTTTGAACTTTTAGATGTGGATGGCTAGCACAAATTGCAGATATAAGCCAAAGCTTCAATGGCTCAACTGAGGTAAGTTTTTACTTAATTCTCTTAAAAAATTAGGTTGCACAATTTAATTCTTGCTTTGGGAAAAAAATTTTTCCTTTAAGCAACTGATTTGAAAATAATGAAATTCATTCCAATAATAAAGTATTACAGAAAAGGACTGGTTGATCATAGTTTACTTTAAATCATTCAGTTTTAGGAACAAAATTTTATCCTTCAGTAAAAGAAACCTAAATGGTGACTAGCGTGGTTTAATCACAATACTTACAGGAGATCCATCAAATTCTTTGTACAATTTAGTAATTTTACAGCAGGCCTTCGGTAAAATGTCATAAGTTACGTACAAAGTAGATCTATAATACAAAGCTGAGCCTACATAAGCTAATAAATTGTCATTATTAGAATCTCAGAGGCAGTATAAAATAAAGCTATTCACAACCCATTTGATGATCAGTAGAATATAGCTTTGCATGAAACATTACATGTGTAAAATCACAATGTCACAAAGCTCATGGATGACATTCTGAATGATCAGCATCAGCATTCAAAAGATCTAAACAAGCATCTCAATTTGAACAAAAAAACTCAAAAGAAACTGTCAGCAACAAGGTTTGCTCGTTTTGCTCTGAATGGCTTTTTACATGCTTCTAGAGAGCACTAGCCAACAGACACTCTCAACACCATACAGACCCTTCACTTCATTTGCAAAACCAACAAGAGGCCCAATGTCATAATATGCTGAATGTAAATCCCTTTTCAATTCACCTGTTAGTTTGGGCCTCCCCAACCACAAAAAAAAGGCATTTCTACAAGATAAGATAGACAAAATCTAGTTTGAAATTGTGGGAACTAGGGAATCCATGCATTAACGTGTTCCCCACGCCCTATGCATAGAAATAGTACGCAACAAAATGTTCATGAAACAAGACAAACATAATATGATAGGTGAAAAAAGAACAGCAGTGAAACAAAAAATTTGGGTCCATAACAAAACAAAAAGATCGATTGTGTTTCAATAAAAAGCCTACCTATATTGTTGACTCAGGGCCTCACATCTTCTTATTGGGAGTGCTTAGTCTCATACGTAAATAATGCAAGGGAAAATCTTTTTTATGAATCACCTTGCGGAAAGTGAAAAGAAAAAGGACATACTCTATTGAACACAAAAAAACTTGGTTCCACTGAACTAATAATGTTGACCTAAATAGAATTAAACAGCACAGCCAGCTGTCTTCCTTTCAACATCACGCACAGAAATTAGTGAAATCTTCCACACCACTCCTCACTTGCACTAAATTTGACATTATATCCCCCACCTACACTGAATTTTGAATGATCAACTATTTGTCTGCTTTTACTTGTATTGTTACAAGTAATTAATAAACTTTTTGTCGGAATAATTCAAAACTGAACAAAAATTACACCATTTCAACGTTTGCAACTTGACTTTTAGGTTTTCCTAATATTTATCAACTTAAAAAAGAGCTGAACATTTTACTCTTCATTATTCACTTTCAAAGTCTGTTAACAGATAAGAGTAAAAAATTCAGACCTTCATGTTCATAACAAAGGTATTCCAAAAAATAAGGAAGAAGGAAATTATTGTTTGGTTTGGAGTTAAAGTAATGAGGATTCTATGCACAAGGTGAGTTCCCACACAAAATCCCTTGCACATAGAAACAGCAAATAAGGAAGCAAGTTTACAAAACGAGAAAGCTAAAGAAGAGAAGACTTGATAAACAGGACAGTAGTTAATCAAAAAAAGATGTTCCATAACCATACAAAATACCTATTCTATTTGAACAAAATAAAGGTCTACTGAACCCTTGAACTGAGATATTCAAATCTTTTCTCCTTGAGTACTAATTCCCATAGATACAAAAGTTTTATACCCCTGAATGGAGGTTTGTCAACAGAGTGGCTCAGAAGAGTTGAACCGACAAATACTTTTCTACTTAGACATTGTTTTGTTGATAGAATCTACTGCTAGCAAAACTTATCTTGCATTTTCACTACAAGCTCCAAAGGAAAATTTGGTTTGTGTCTTGGTGCTCACTGAAAATTTTCAGTTCAGTAGTGAATACAGAACAGTTCATAGAGGCCATGTGATTCAGCTCAGAGGGCACCACAACTCAAACTGAGTAGCTCAAGAATCATCTTTCATAGGTGGTGTACTCACATGCCCAGCACTGCTTAGCCTCTCTGGCACTGCACTTCGAGCACTACCTACGGTTGTATGACAAATGCCATTTGAATACACATACATAAAAATCTGTTGAATGTGAACATATACTCTTTACATTGAAAACGAGAGTCTATCTCATTTCCTGATTACATCAACTGGAATTCAAGCAAATAGGATTTTGAATGGAGTTTCATCATTCAAAAATGGTTTTGCACAGCAAATTTAATACTTGGGCAAGAAGTGATGAAGACTGGGCCTGGAGGGATGTCTAAATCCCCCAACAGCATTAGTGTGCTGCCCCTGCAGTGGAAAATAAGACAGGAGTGAATTTAGTTCATTTATTGCCAATAAAGAATATTTTACAGAATAATACAGCACCTCACAAAACAGCAACCTTATGAAAACAAAAACAAACCTTATGAAACAGACACAACATATTCAACTGAAGATGCACAAACACAATAAATGATGCTAATGTAAGGGGTTGTTAAAATTTCACACTTTCTAAAGAAAGAAGAATATAAAGTACAAAAAGTGGAAAAACAATACAAGTTGGAATATCCTAAAAAAACATACAATTTGATGTTGAATCACTTGAAGAGTAGTACTGAAAAATTTTCTTAGTATAAAATGTAGAAGCCTTGGCTAAGTGACCTAACAAGAGTTCAATGTTTATCAGTCCATGGACAATGACAATGAAAAATGAAGAAAATTAGCAGTTTAAAAAGCATCATTGGCAATGAATCACCAAATATTCACATTCAAGAAGTAATCTTAATCCCATCCTTGAACTCTACTCGTACCACAGCGGCAACTGCATGCGAGAGGTGACTGCCCTACCTCCTCAAACTGACCAGGTGTGGCTCATGACAGTAAATGCAGGGCACGGGAAGGACAGCTACACTAATTACAGAGCAAAAACACTTCAAGTGACTTGACTTCAGACAGACAATATCAAGTAATACTACCAAAATTATGAATATTTGCAAAATAGCTCATCAGTAATAAAAATAATACATATTCACATATATATACATTAAAATGCATACAAAAATGAAATAAACAAATACTTGTGTCTGCTGCACCTAGAGGAGGTGTTTGGCCCTTTGAAGTTCACTTTGAAGTTAGAAGTTAAAATCGGAACAAAAATACACTTTCCAAAATTTTTAACCTGAAAGTATGACTTCAGTCGAAAGCTTCTCTAAATTGTTATGATTCACTCCCTACAAGAAATGAAATATACACATCACACTAAAAAAATTAAATGAACAATTCACTTACTACAAGTAATACATCAAGAAGAAGCACACTTGACGAACACTTGATGTGATGATCACAGACGTCTACAAAATGCAGCACGGAAATGCACTTACAAAATTACCAAACCATAATCTGTACCCTCAATAGTGCCTCACAAGCAGTCACGCTGAATTATCTTGGGATGATATTTATCACATTATTAATAAGCTTGAAACATCCTCACCACATCAAAGGCAATCTCAGTAAAGTGAATAGATGTGACTACAGTATTTGTATAGACCGTAGAAAACAAGGAATATATTAACAAGGTAAGCTCATACACACAATGCCCTGCACATAAAAACAGCAAATTACAAAGGAAAAGGAAGCATATAAAACAAGAGGCTTAAAGATGGGATGAAAAATGAAAAAAATGGGTATGCTGGACAGAAGTCCCTAAAGCTTATCTTTAGCTGAAGTAATCTAACAGTATCTACCTAAGTGCTCTCTGCCCTGAGCACATACTGACAAACAATACATGAATTCCATCATTTTGAGAAGCAGCATAAATGCTCAGTATACAAAACAGCATTGCCTTATAGCTCTCTACCTCATATAATTCCTCACAGTATAAACTTTCTGAAAGCTTGCAACACAATCAAGAGCACACTTGCAGTACAAGAACACTTGGAGTCAAATAGCAAGTCAGTGCATTACAGCAAAAATTATATTTTCCATTTGTTAACTATTGCCAATGTCATAGATTTTTGCGCTTCTGTGAGCTCAAAGAAATAATCATGGAACTGTAAGTCTTTGACCATCATGATTTGACAAGCTACAATGCAGACACTCTTGCATCTCATTTGTCTAGGAGGCTTTGAAGAAAATGAAATTGAAATTTTATCGTTCAGAAAAATTAAACTCTAATAGCTCCTTAGACCAAATAATATAGCTTGATTCAGAAGAATTCACCAAGTGCATGCAAGTACCTTCAAACTTTCCATTGCACTGTTGGGAAATGAAGTTCTTTTTAATTTACTCATGCTCTGAATTTTCCCCTCTCTCATTTAATCATTCATCAAAATGCTGGTAACCAAGTTTGGCTTATTCTGATAACAAGTAGCATTATACATGAAGCCTCTAATAGGTTTTTATAAATGATACTCTCTTTTTCATTAACATGTATGCAACAGCACATTGAAATTATCAGAAATTTCAAGTACATATATCTAAACAATTGGGTGGTCCATCAAGAAGTAAAATACAACTACAAATGTAAGAATATACATTTTTGAAAATGCCTTGACTACTTAATGTGCATTCAAATCCTTTAATTACAAAAATTACCTGCAAAGATCTTTCAAAAATAAGAGCTTTCTGGAGAATAATTTATGCAATACAAAATCATTTCAAATTTTTCATTTGTAGAGCACGAACAGCAAGAAATATTCTCATGACATCACTCTTGGAAGCCTGGGAGAAGCCCCGGTAGAGCAGAGTATTCTCTATGAAGCTGATGATACGAGACACCTCACTGCCTAACGTTGCCTGTGCAATGGTGCTTATGTTCACTCCCAAGAATAGGTTGGAATCAGCAAGGGGCTTGTCAAGTGCATGTTGCAGCTCTTTGCGTGCAAGAGCAAGTAAAGCTTTATGTGTGTCTTTCATGGTGCCATTTTTGCTTAGCAAGGTAATCTTTGCACAAATTGATTTCAATGCAGAAACTTCATCTTTAGACAAGGTTGCAACAGGATTTTCACCTTTCTCTAAAGACTTCACTGATTCATTTTTCAAATTCTCAATCATGACAGCCTTGTCTTCAAAATAGCACTTCAAATTTGAAAGGATGTTCATAGTTTCAACAAAATAGTTTCCTCGAATGGATTTAAGGTTACATTTTTCAGGTTCTACTTCAGGAACAACATCATCAGTAGTACATGTATTGGTAGCACAATTAGAAACTTCTTCAGTTTCAAAAATTGAACCCAATTCATCACTTTTTAAAACATCAGCCAAGTCATCCAAAAAATTAGGATCATTGACTAATGCCCCCACTTTCTCTTCAACAATATTGACATCAGAATTCCCTTCTTCAGACACCACCATATGATTCAAGGGAGTTTCTTTTTCAGCAATCAACTTCCATGTGTCAATAAAATCAGTCTTGAGAAATGCTAACCAATATTTCTCCCAGTCTGAGACATAAAGAGAAGAAGACTGAACAAGATCTTCAAATTGGCGATTTTGCTGCTCATAGAGTGGGTGCATGTGAGGAGAAGACTTGTAAACTTCATATTTCTTGCAGTGCATCTCATAAGCCTCTTCCAGGAATGCTGGAATTTCATCCATCTGGAATTAGGAAATTCAATCAAGGTATTAACATGACAGCCTTTTTCTAAACATTCTGAGTCCTATATATCAGCTGAAACTAGGCAAATTAAAATCAAAATTTGGAACTTGCAAAATGTTTGTTTCAAAATAGAAGGTAAACATTTAGTGTCAGAATAATTAATGAAACCTCAACCTCACAGCACAAAATACTGCACATCAACATTTTCTCTACAAGTGAATCAACCAATGTTAGGAACACTTGGTTAAGATGCCAACTTTGAGAGAAATTTCACACAGGAGCCAAAAAATAAGCTTTCATGTAAAGGGAATGGCCTGTCACTGTGCAGATGGACTTTGTATTTACTGGCCATTTTTTTGCAATTAGGCCATTTCTCATTAGTCATAATTGGCTATAACTATGCCTAAACTAGAAAAAGAAAATTTTAAATTGAGGGCTATTTCAACCCAACAGTTAACATGTATTCATACCAACATCAAAAAATAAACTAACTGCACGTACTTGAAGATTAATAAACAAATTTAACCAAGCAAAGACTCCTGTACTCCAACAACAAAAAATAACAATTTGATTTCCTAATGAATTCCTTTTACTAGGTATAAATGAATAAATACATGAAATGAGATAGTCTAGAGGCTACATTTTTCAGGCTCTACTTCAGGAAAATCCTCCTTAGTAGCACAAGTGGTACATGCATTGGTGGCACAATTAAAAATTAAATTACTTAAAATTAAAAAGTCACAAAAAATCCTGTTCCATAAAATTTTTCTAAACTTGCAAAAGTACAACTAAAAGAATATCTAGGCATAGAATATTTTACAATTCATATATGTTTTACATTCCTACACCACAAGAACAAAAGAGGACAACTTCTCAAACACTACTTCTACCATGGAGCTTAGTGAGGATACGCAGGTGTTTAATTGCAGGGTTGAAATGATCTCCAAATTTTGACAATGAAATTAAGTTTTTTGACCCACCAACCCAACAAACATTCAGACTTTTTACTTGAATACTGAGTTAATTTGAACACCTTGAGGCTAATTATGAACCACTTACAAATCAAAATAGTAGACTAACAGGTGGAAATGAAAGCATAGGATCAATTCGGCCCTAGAAATACTGTTTGAATTTCTTACAAGTGGCAAGATCTCCATTGTTGGAAGATGATATAATTAGCCTAAGCCCCTCTTACCACAACCAAGGTATTCCAAAAGGAGGACAATTCCAACAATGCACAAGGCACATTTTCACAAGGACTGCCTATGCAGAGGAAAAGTACAATTGAAAGGCATATTTGAAAAGATAAAAGTTAATGAAGAAGCAAAATGAAGTTGAAAAAACGACAGCAGTGACCAAAGATGGTCCGGTCCGTAACAAAACAAAAAAACTTAACCCATTTCCCAAAAAAGGCCTGCCCAACCTTCAGCTTGGGACCTCACATTTTTCTCCTGGAGTGCCCATTCTCAGATACATTAGTTGAATTCTCCTCAGAGGGGAGTTTATTCAAGACATGACATGTTAGAGAAGATGAGACAATGCTGAGAAATTATACCGAATACATTTTGGGGGCCAATAGTTTTGGTTCTGTTTCACATATTTCTGCATTGAGAACTTAGGATGCTTCTCAGATTACTCCCAGAAAAATTGTTTTATATTCAACCTTACCAAATTAAAAGTGTTTGATAATTAATGTTTCATTGTGTACCAATATATTACTTGTGGTCTGTTCATTCCAAGTAAATATATTACCTCAATGCTTATTTTCATTTGTCTTATTTTGCATATTTTGGCTTAATTCTTTGTCATCGGTGCTGTTCCTTTTACTTGATGTAATGAGCTTGAATTAGCTTCAAGATTGATGTACCCAAGATGCCGCAATTTTCCACAGAATGATCTGAAGCAAGTTACAATATTTCACAGGTTTTGTAGTTTGAGTAATGTTGGAATCATTATACTCCTCTGGTCAATTTGGTTATCTTGATTTGTTTTCATTATTTAGTTCATTGTTCCTGTGACCTATTTTTAGTTTGATATGCGCAGGGTGGCTTCTAAAAATGTATACCTTTTAAAATTCCAATAACTCTTAAAATATAAGAAATAGGAGACCATACCATAAATCATCAAAAAAAACACAAATTCTATGTGTTCTTACAAATCTGATATACCCTCCAAAGAAGCATGAACATCAAGAGTGCAAAAGTGGAGATTATTGTAACCAGCAAACATGGCACAACTGATCCTTCAACAATGCAAGTTAATCATAGAAGAAATTACAAAAATTGGATCCATCGTCGGGACTCACGATAAATTCCTCTCAGAATACCGATTCAAAGAAACTTCAAAGAAACGGTTCAGAGAAACTTCCATAAGTGGTAATTTCAGTTCATTGTGAGAAACAATATAGATGGATCTGGAAGAAAAGTTTCTGAATGCACAGCAAAAATTGTTGAAAGACTGAGAACTCTAATCCAAGATGAAGATATGAATTTGGAAAGCAGAGTAAAATAAAAATGAAAAATTAACTCTTCTTCTTTCCAATGAAGATTCTTCATTGGAATTCTTCTTCTTAACTCTTCTTTTTTCCACCGGATCTCTAGACAAGACAATTAGCTATCCGAAACACATTTGGGCAGTTCTGTAACTTGAAAATTGCAGGAGAAGAATCATTTTCCGCAACACACAATTTTTCAGTTTTTTTATAATTTTCTGATTATTTACAAAAAATACAAGTAAAAAACAACAGTCCCATTGTTTTACATCAATGGTAGAAATCTCAAAGGAATCTGTCAAGAATTTATAGACTTTTTTGAACCAGAACTGTGTCCTAAAATCAGCTGAGCTGTTTGCCTCAAATATCCTACAACCATCCCCCTCCAGTGTATCTGTTGAGCAATTCTTTAGGAGACGTGCATTAGTACATTTTCCAAGATGAAATTGTTTGACCACAGGCACAGACAGAACTGCCAAGTTGGTGTTTATTGGGCAAAACTTGGCACTGTGTAACATGGGTGATGCCCATGAATGTCCTGACCATGCACCTCCTGACACTTATCCACCACTGCAACCACAGCCATCAACCAGCAACAACATGTGATTCTACTGCTTCAATCAATATTCCTACTTTCAAGCTTGAGTTGAACAACACAGAAATGGAAGATTCTGAAGACTCAATTGATGAACCGCCCAGTCCTGGCAGCCCAAATACAAAACAAAAATTAAAAATAATCAAAATTTATAATAATTGAATTAAGCTAACCTAACTCAACCCAACTTTAACATCAAAAGGAAACCATTCATTAAAACTGGTGGCAGATAACCCACAAGTAGCTACAGGAGTCGTAAGAGGAACAGCAGGAGCCAAAGAACTTAGATTGATGTAGTCGGAATTCAGAGCATACTATATCTTTGTCCGAATTTTATATTTGTTAAAAAAAATTTGAATGTGTGCAAATAAAAACAAATAAAAAACACATTTTTTACAAAAACTGCCAAAAAAAAAGTTTGTTGCATCACTAGCTACTATCAAATATGGCAAGTCTCGAATGACCGGTCAACTTGCACACGCTTCATGAAAATGGGTAACCTTAAATGTTTACACAGCACAGAATCAAAACAATGAATTTTGAGTGTTGGAATTCTTTGGCGCAGTAAACCTGCCCAAATATCTATTTCTATTTTTGCAGCGGTCGTGCCACAGCTGCTAGGTGTTGAAACCCACACGCCATCACCCCGCTCACGTTGAACTCTAAGCATCGAGAAAACATTGTTGCGGGCTCCCAGCCTCAAACGCCGACGAGTGTCTTGAAATATCAGAGAAATTTTGCTTAAACCTCTTATCATTAAATGTGTATTTTGACTTCTATAGATCATATTCATGTATTTTTTACGATGGTTCATTCAGTTAAAATTTGCATTGTTTGGTCATGTTACACTGACCAGTTTCTTTCGCTTTATCATGTTTCAGTGGCGAGTTTCACTTGTTTTTCCACATTTCAGTTCATTGGTCATTTAGAGCAAATGGTAATTGCACATAGGGCCTAGAAAAATATGCGAGAAAACTTAATAAATTTAGGAAATATAACTTTTAGCTGTATGTTTCAATGCTAACAATACTAATTTTGATACTAATTAGCAGTTTACATATGGTACGATTAGGCTGTTTTAAGAGCTAATAGTGAAAAAAGAAACCATTACATTCAGTAGCATCTTTATTAACAAATATTTTTCACAAATTCAACTATCAAAAATAGAAGCCAATTTCATTGGACAAAGAAATAAGGAATAATAGTGAACATTGATAACAAAAAACACTCCTGCTCTAAATTAACAACTTTGAACTAACTACAGTGGTAACTCAGGTCACAAATGCCTTCCTTTACAACTTTTTGGGGTTATGAATTTAAATTTCCTTCTCAAATGCCTATTTTTTATGGTCAAGTTCAACAGTGCGCATTGTGATTGCATTTTTCTTGGGGATAACTCAAGGACAGCATCTCACAAAGGAGTCATATGGTTCCTCCCACTTATACCCACAAGCACCTGAATCGCTTTGCTGGTTCATTCTCTCAGGAGCAGTGGTCTAGATGGCGTTACTTAGTGAATTTGCGTACGATTTTGTTTAGCTTTTCACAAATGTTTTGTGATTTGAGTACTATGTACTGTTTACTACATTTAGAAATACTACATAAAGTGTAATATTCTGATAGACAATACCTTCCAAAATGATGAAGAAGGACCAGCAAGAAGAAGAAGATGATTATAATTGAGACAAAGGAGATCGGTGAGAAATTTTAGAGTTAATTTTTGTACTAAATTTGTCTATGTTATTTCAGAGTTAATTTTTGTACTAAATTTGTCTATGTAATATTATGCTGATGCACTTCATTTAGGAACTATAATGATGTAATTTCTCCATTATATGTGTGTATGTGTGAGAAACATCAATAAAAATGGGCTTTTATAGATGGCTGGAATGAGTTAATTTGCTTTTATAGCATTTTCATACGGAAGATCATTTTGGGATATGAATTTTTTGGGTTACGAGGTGGCATTTGGAACAAATTGAATGCATAACCCAAGGTACCACTGAATTACAATTTTTTGACTCAATGGTAAATTATTGCTGAAAGAATTGTTCTTAAAATAAGTTACAACTACATATATGGTGCTTCTACAGAGTAATATATGTTTATTAACCATTTACAGTCAGAATGAAATTAAGTTTTATATCATCAGTCACCTGACCAACCATTCGAAGCTTACTTCAATATGTTCCATTTCATCAATCACAAATAAAAATTGTCTTATTTCAGATAGGTGAACATTCAAAGTGAGAACACTCAAACGTTATGGCGATACTTATCAAAAACAAACTCCCATCTTGTACGCACGGTGAATCATAGTGGGTAAATATTTATTGAATCAAGTATACTTCAAAGACACCAGCTCCATCTGGTGTCCATAAACTACACCCGGGTTATTTGGGGTCCTTAAAATACACTTGGGTGATACTTATGAATTTAGTCTTTTCTTATAGACACTTTCCGTTTGAACTTCAGACAATTTTTGTACTGGCATCTCCACACATATTTATCAGTAACACTGCTGTGCCTAGTCCAATTCATTACTTCATTGCAAGCATCAGATTTCATGACACTTGCCTAGAGTTGTCTCTGCTTCATCTGTTCAATGGCTGGCAGTGGATCTACACTAAGTAGAAGAAGAACTTCTGTTTGAAATGTTGCTTGGTTCATTTTATTAAAAAGACCATGGTTTTTCTTATTATATTAAAGAATTCTTTTGATTTGATTGCAGTTAAGATATGCAGAACACCATAGCATAGATACCTTCAAAAATTCACTGGCGTCCTTAAACTACACTTGGATTACCACTGGTGTCCGTAAAGTACACCTGGGGCCGGGTTAGCAAATTTGGTGTCCTCGAAGTATACTTGGTCCCATTAATTTTATGCCTTTTTATCACGGTATACTTTCCCATACTTGCTCCATTTTGTCGCAATTCATGTAGGTGGTCATTTTATTTATTTATATTTTCCTTTCAGTGTCACTTATTGCACTTGAATTTGGTCATTTTGTATTTTAATGCGCTCACGGAAATGAAAACTTCCGTTTCAAAGAATCACTAAATTAACACATTTGAAAACGTTTTACATGAATGACATTCTGCTTGCTGATGCGTTATTTTTGAGATATAACAATAATTACGTTCAGTTGGGAATCATATTATATAGTCGGTTGCTCAGTCGCCGCATTGTTGGGTCACGCCCACTTTCTTGGGGGGACACGCCCACTTTTTGGCGTGAGAACAGCGTTGGTTTGGGTAAGTTAAGGTAAGCTACTTTAGGTTAATTTATGTTATTTTAGGTTAGTTTATTTAACTAACCTAACATTATCTCACCTTACCTCACCCATCGTTACGCCAATACCGTATTACAGCATATTTACGTGTCTGTTCCTTCACTTTTATATATGACGTTCCTATTAGTGATGTACCAATGTATCGATATCTTCAAGTATCGGTCATTTAACTGGTTTTGGTATCGGCAAAATCCGGCCGATACTTTCCCATAATACGTATTTTATCATAGGAATGAAAGTCATAAATCATGAAAGTACAAGTATAATCAAGTAAAGAGCCTATTCACACTTAGTAAATTAGTTAGCTAACAGTTGAATTACAGCGTTTAATCAGGAAAACTAACTGAATTTATAACTTTGAATTCCCGATGAGTCACATACGGTCAGTGAGTGAGAGCTATGTTCCATGAATAGTTAAACACAGTAGCAACATAAAGTTTTTAAACTTTTACAACTAAAACCTATATAGTTTGACCCAATTTCCATTTCTCAAAGTATATGACAGGCTAACAAAAATCATCCCAATTAAAAAAGTTGAAGGTGCATTTTAAATTTTTTGTAAATTTAATAAAGAAGTAGCTGAAAATTCTATTTTAATTTAGCTTGTAAATCGTCAAATATTACGAAGTTAATAATTCTATTTTAATTTAGCATGTAATTTGCCGTACATTACGAATCTTGCATTTTTCTTCTATTTTAAAACGTTTGAAAAATTCACAAACAATCTTATAGTTGGTTGCGAGTTTGCGGGTCTTTTCGGTTTAGGGGCATGTCAAATTTTAATGTTTTCTTTTAGACAAAGTATGTATTTTGGTGTGAAAACACGAAAATGATAATCATTTTGTGGACAAATTATTCATTTAGTATTCCTAACCTAACGTAACCTAACCTAATCAAGGGTGTAATTCCAAACACCTCACTGTTCATAGTGAAAACTTTGTGGACCCTGCAACAGGTGCACATACTCAAATGATTGAGAGTGTTTGGCATCGTCTAAAAATGAAAAAACGTCAGGGAGGCGCTCACCGACAAATGATAGATTCTTGTCTGTGAGTTTGCGTAGCAAAAATATACTGCGAAACCGCAGTTTTTCATAAAATAATAATGGATATGAGTATAATAAATAATTTCTCTACAAAATGGTCATCATTTTTGTGTTTTCACACCAAAATACCTACTTTGTCGAAAAAACATGAAATTTAGATAGATAACCGAAAAGAGACATGTTTGCATCTGCACATTGTGTGTTAGTACGTACATATACTGCTTGCATTCACGCTGCTATTTTTTAGACTAAATGCTACATTATATTACTATTTTACGCTTGTTAATGGGGAAAATCATTTATAATTAAATTTAGTCGGATAATAACCTCAGTTGGCAATAAAGATTGCTAAAAAGTGAATACTTATGTGTTCATACATGCTAATTACGGTATCACACGACAATAGAGTGGAGAGATGACGCAACCAAAAAACTTTGTGAGGGAAACGAATCTAACTATGACACTGGACTGCAGTGTTGCCAACTTAGCATTAAAGTACGAATCTATCACCTAGCAGGAAAAATAGCATTAAAATGCAAAATCTAGCATTCTACAGGGTGATTTTAACCTGCATATTTGATTTAGTCCTTTTCAATTGCTCTCTAGTATCTATTTGTTGACTCATGGTTACTCAACGACTTGAAAATTCGTCCAACGCCTAGTTGAAGTTTTGTCCAAACCTAGTCGAAGTTTTGTCCAAACCTAGTCGAAGTTTTGTCCAAACCTAGTCAAAGTTTCGTACAAATCTTGTCGAAGTTTTGTCCAAACCTAGTTGAAGTTTTGTCCAAACCTAGTTGAAGTTTTGTCCAAACCTAGTTGAAGTTTCATCCAAACCTAGTTGAAGTTTTGTCCAAACCTGATTGAAGTTTTGTTCAAACCTCGTTCGATTGTTTTGATCCACGTTTGGAACCAGTTGCTATTAGAGCTGGTCTACATTACATTGCAATACGATTTGAAACACTTATCTATTGAATGGATTTCATTTCATTTTTTTTTAACTATATAGTTAACAGCAAGAGCAGTTTTATTATTCATATTCAAAAACTTTATTGTTATATTATTAGATATATTTGTGAATAATTTTATTATAACACCCATGTAGGGCTTATAATGGTTTTATTTTAATACAATTGTAAAAGTATCGGTATCGGTTGTAGTATCAGTCAAAGTATCGGTATTTCCAAGTATCGGAGTCTCGGTATTGGTATCGGCCAAAAAATGGGTGTCGGTCTTGGCCAAAAAATTGTATCGGTATCACTAGTTCCTATAACTTAAAAGTTGAATAATTCAAGAATTTCGCATCTGCGAGCAGAATGTCATTCTTGTATTATTATTTTACCACCATAGATGGAACAGAGGCAATTCAATAGCGAATACTCATACAATACTCGAGTGTTTGTACAGAGATTGGAATATTCGGTTTTTCTTGGTTACATTTAGTTTAGCAAATTCGAAAATTGATTGATTTATGTGAATAGAATCTTAGTGGTGGTAGCTGTTACCTAATCACGGGATTCCAGCACCTCAGCAACATTTTTGGCCAAACGATTACTCACTTTGGAGTCCCCTCTGAACAGAATGTTTGAGTTAACAGCACTGTGCGCTCAGCCATTGTTTGACTCGTTCGGCTAGTGTGTTTAAGGCTTCATCAAAGTTTAGGATATAGGTCTGTTTCTGTTAAGTACTTGTATAGAGGGCCTTTAAGGGCAGTGGCAGCAGCTAGAGATAGGATATCTACAAGGACATATGGCGGGGCTTTGAAATGACGTCGTCGCTCCTCCACAAAGGAGGGGCACTCCACAATTAAATGACTCACTGTCAGTGGAACGATACAGTCGTCACAATACTAGATTGGTCTTCCTTCCATTAGGTGGCCCTGTATCAATCTCGTGTGTCCTATTCACAGACAGGTCAATACTATTTCCCACGATCGGTTCGCTGAAGTTGCATTAGGTAGAGGAGTTGTCTCCAGTTATCGGTCCGTATTTATTATTAGCAATAGCTTCCTATTGGTGTCTCCAGCGCAGCGTCTAAACATGCTTTACGAGGCACTTGACATCAGATGGGGGTAACTGGAATTGTGCTATTTCAGCGGCACAAGTGGCATCCCGGGCTGTCAATCTGTCAACTCGTTCGTTGAGTATTATACTGATATGGCTGGGAGTCCAACAAAAGGTTACTGTTTCTTTCATTAGAATAATTCAACATTGAATCATTTGAACAAGTGAGTTTTTGGCTGGAGTATGGACGATTGCTGCGATGGTAATATGCGAGTCACTATAAATTGTGATCGAGTTCTCATGTCTTGCAGCAAAGGAATTCAAAGCTCTGTTAATGGCGTATAATTCTGCAGTATAAACACTGACATTATTACAAATACGCAGGAATTTTTTATATTTGTGTGCACGTAGGCAAATCCAACCCTTGTGGCAGTTTTTGATCGATCTGTATATACGCCTATAGAGTTCTTGTGTTGATCACGATGTTGTAGGAAGGATGCTCTTAGTTTATATGCTGTCACAGAGTTTTTAGATGTTTTATAGAGGTCTGTGCATTGTGTAATTTTGATCCCCCCACAGTGGGCAGGATGGAGGCACTTCCAAAAAATTTGATCCCATAGATATTTGATTTACTTTTCTTAGCTTTTCTGCTCTATGTAGAAAACTTCTTCTATATGTGTGATTTCCAACGTGATCATAGTCGTCACTCTCTTGGTCTTCATAGATCAAAAGGTTGTGTAAAGGGTGGGATGGATTTACTGCGATGCATGCATATGTATTTAATTTAATGATTTTTCGATGTTTCTAGGGATTTAATTCCAGAATTGGCATGCAGGCTGGGCATGGGTGAGGAGCGAAGTGCTCCTGTTGCTATACGTATGGCAGCGCTGTGAATGGGTGAGAGTCGTACTAAAATTGATCGAGGTGAGGAAGAGTACATTTCAGAGCCATCGTCCAGTCTTGGTTTTATAAGCATAATATATAATCAGAGTAAAGATAGGCGATCTGCTTCCCATGTTTTATGCGAAAGGTGTTTGAGTAAGTTCTGACAACAGATACATGAAGCTCTCAAAGCCATGAATTGTTGCCTCCAATTTAGTCGATCATCTACAATCATTCCCAAGAATTTGTGATGATCCGACATTCCGGACTGCTTGGTGATTTAAGGAGAAATTATTTGCGAATTTGGGACAGTTACGTTTTTCACGAATGTGCATGGCTACACATTTTTGTCGGGAAGTAAAAACTGCTGTGGTTGCTCCGGGTCGTAAGTTTATTAAGGGTTAGTTGGAGTCAGCGTTCTATACTTGCGATTATTTGTCCAGAGGACCATATAGTGAAATCATCTACATAGAGAGAATGGTTAACGTTAGATGGTAAATTTTCAGTTATGGAGTTAATAGCTATTATGAAGCAGGTGTAAGAGAGTATGCCACCTTGCAGGATTCCTTCATTGATCGGAAACGGTGTGGATAAGGTACGGCCTACTCGTACTTTTATGTCATCAGCTAGAAAGTTAGCTATGAATTTGAGTTTATTTCCCTGGATGTTCCACCTGGTTAGTTTTTTCAACAGCCCATGTTGCCAGGCCGTATAGGAAGCTTTCTTTATATCAAAGAAGATGGCTATCACAGGTCGCCTATTCTTGAAAGCAATTAAGCTCAAATACCACTATGTTATCAATGGTACACCGATTTCTTTCGAAACTTGATTGATTTGGGGATATTTTTTGGGTTTGCTCCAGTATCTACATTAGTCTGGCATTGACCATTTTTTCCAAGAGTTTACAAAGACAGCTAGTAAGTGATATTGGACGGTAGTTCTATGGATTGTATGGGTCTTTTTGAGGTTTAAAAATAGGAACGATTATTGCTGTTTTTCAAGCTGAAGGGAAAAATTGTTTTGAATAGATTTTGTTTTATGTGTTCAATAATAAAGATTGTCAAGAAGAATGAGCGGACTTCAGCATTGAATAAGTTACCTGATCTTCTCCAGGGCTACTGTCCCGAGTTGTGGATAGAGCACATTGGGGTTCTCGCATTGTAAACTTTGTATTGTAATGTCTTTCAGGTTCATCATTATTGAAGACTAGTGTGCACGGCCCGCCAAAAATGACTGGATCCAATACTTTTTTTGCACACTTTCCAGACGTGGATGATTAATAACAAAAATATGTATCAGTACCCGTGATACAAAATATTATTGTACCTGCGCACTGGTGAAACTCATATCACAGATACGGTCGTTATGGCTATCTTCATGAGTAAGACAGAGAAATGGAAGAAGCGGACTCAAAACAAATAAACCATGGGTGCTAGGTAGTAGCAGGACCCGTGGAAATTCCCCGGACACGTGGAAATTCCTAGGTGGATCCGTGTAAAAATTCTGTCAATAATACATAACCTATGCTAGCCTATCATATCCTATTCTAACCAAACCTATCCTAAACAAACACGTCCTGATACAATTCAAACATATCAACGCAGGTAAAGGCCATCTTTACCATCTTATGCACAGATTGCTGTGAAAGTAAAGAATATTAAAACACAAATATTTTGGTTTCTGTATAATCATTTTAGGAAATATGTAAAGAAATAGCTAATTATTAAGGCAGTAAAGCTACCTAACTATTGAACATTTACAGCTGATGCCAATTTTTGGTCAATATCGGGTTTAATGTGCTCACGAAAATTATGAATTCCGTTCCCAAGAATCACTTAAGAAACACATTAAAGAATGTTTTACACAAATGGCATTTTGCTCGCCGATGCATAATTTTCAAATTATTCGACTTTGAAGTTATTGGAACGTCGGATATACAAGTGAAGGAACGGACACGTAAATATGCTGTAATACGGTATTGACGTAACGATGGGTGAGGTTAGGGTAGGTTAGTTAAATAAACTAACCTAAAATAACATAAATCAACCTAAAATGGTCTACCTTAACGTCCCCAAACCAGGGTTGTCATTTTCGCGACAAGAAGTGGGCGTCCTGCCAGAAAAGTGGGTGTCGCCCAACAATGCGGCGACTAAGCAACCGACCACATAATGTTATTCCTATCTGTATGTAATTAATGTTATTTCTCAAAAATAACGCTTCAGCGAGCAGAATGTCATTCGTGTGAAACGTTTTTAAATGTGTTCCTTCAATGATTGTTTGGAACAGAATTCTTAATTTCCGTGAGCCCATTAAACCCAATATTGACCCAATTTTTTTCAGCCATACCTGCTAGTCAAGCTAATCTACACTTTAAGAAACCAATAAGTTCTATTGAAATATTTATAAATTTAATATTCATAAATTTATTCATGCAAAGCTAACACTTCATGTTCAAAACCCAAACTTCAATTCTTAACATTTGATCAATCATTGTGCTTACAACAGCTCTACTGTTTTTCCAGCCTAAATTTATAATACTGGAATAATCAGTGATAATTGAAGTTTAGCAGAGCATATCATGAGACCACTGGAACTATGAGATACCTAGTTTAATTTGTGAAATATAGCAAGAGATTTCTGTTTATAGACTCAATTCCTTGTGATGTCAGGTGTAAATTTTGGGTGAAAATCATACAAAAACATATACAGATGAAAAATAAATGCATGAGCAATAATTCCTACAAGTGCTTTAGAATAACCTAATTTTCACCTAGAGAAAAATATTTCTCAACAAGCCTTGAACCTAATATCACTTTCACCACAATAGGTTCAGATCAACTTTACTTCACATGTATTGAATCTGTGCTGAGAGTTCAGTTTTCCTATCTTTATTCATCTGTTTCATTAAATATGAACATAAATTTCATTCAAATTAAATTTCTATAGGTACCAATCAATTCAAGTTGACTAACTGTGCTTCTGGTCATGTATAAACTGCAGCGACGCAGCCCCCAGTGCGAAGTGAAATTTATTATTAATAAAATTACCTTTAAAACAGATTATTACAGTTTACTTCAAGTAGCTTCAACTTTTATGATATATATAAATTTTTACATCCTAGTTAAGAAAATTCTTAGAGGAGCAATGTTTCAAGAATCTCCACCAAAATTTTCACTCAGGTTACTAGACTCGCTTGGTCCGCGACAGGAGCTTCTGTATCCGGAGAAACAAGTACGTTGAAAACAATATTCAAAATACACGGAGCGCAGCTCATTTCTAACAAGTTGAACGAATAATTATCAACACACATTGTATATTTGGAACTGAAAAATCTAGACATGTCAACAATGGATTTTATGCAAATCATCGTGAAAGTTCATAGATAACAACGTAAAGCTACATGTTTAACGATGAAAATATAATCAATGATTTCAATATATTCTGCATCTTTCCAAATATTTGGGTTGAATGTTTGAATGAAATTATAATTTTGAGGTTATAACAAGAGTTTTTTATTGCAGTGGCTCTTGCGAGTGTGCTCTAAATCTACAATTGAGATCACTTGGTTTTGTCAATTCACTTTTTCGCTTCCATTGTTTGAACAAGGGTTAATCTGGTATGGCCAGATAAATGAACTTACCAGTAACTCAAATTAGCATAGTCTTATAGTTTCTGTAAATTTACTTATGTATCCCTTCCTAGGGAACAGCGTAACGCCACCTTTTCATTTCTTTTCCCGTAGAAGTGCGCAGCGTGTCAAAATAAACTGCGAGTCATTGAGAAGGTCTCTCTCACTTTTAATCCATATCAGTGTAGTTTCAGGACTGTCCGATCAATAATAGATTATATTGTAACATTAGAATCAGACATTGGTACGGCATTCTCAAGTGGAAAAACAGTGATTGCCATTTTGGAAGACGTCTATAAAAACGTTCGGTTAAATTTCCCATAATGTGCATAACATAAGTTTATAGAGCTTTAAATTCTCGAGCATATGTTTTATTTTAAACGAGACTTTCTCACACATCGGCCTTTCCAGATTTCTTACCAGTATTCTTTTTCTATTCCTTTCCAAAAAATTTTGGAGAACACCGGCTGGGCTCAGTCATTAGCACTCTCCTTTTCCTCTTGGCCATAAATGACGTTAATGAAAATCTACAATAAACATCACACATTTATTTTACACTGATGAATGCTACATTTAGGTCACTGGAGATGAGCTTCGAGCTTGCTATCAACTTTTTGATTTTTCAGTCTGCTCTAGACACCACTGTAGATTATTGCTTAGAGGTAAGTCTAAGTCGTTCTCCTTGTTAAACAAATGCTATATTCTTTGCTCCCATAAGAAACTTGGTGAAGACCCAGTTTCTGAAAAATAAGCCAGAATAATTTGTAAAAAAATATATAAAGACCTTGGGTCATTTAAATTCATTAATTGTCATCATAACCTTTCATTCAATTAATCAGAGATGCCTGTTTGAGTCTCTTATTTATCCTCTCTATCAAATCAACTCAGAAAGAAATGAGCATATATTAGCAACATTCGCTCTTTATATCGATCACTGGTTCTCTCAAAGCGTGACTACACAGGTATGCTGCTGTCATCGATGGCCTCCGCCGCAATTTGTTTTTGATTACATTCAACATGCAGCAGCAAGAATAATTACAATAATATTGATTATTGACGAACTAGGTATATTATATCTGAAGCTTGCTTAATTTCCCGAAATTGAAGTCAAATCTTACCATAATTTTTCTCCCTTTGAAACTATCTCATACTAACGGACTCACCATAATCAATAAAGGCCGTCCAATATCTGAATTTCAAGTCTAACCTTTTACCATTTGAAATTTTGACATATTATTTTGAATTTCAAATTAAACCAATTTTCAAAGGTAAATTGAGTATAGGACGTAAAAGAAAGAAAGAAAGAAAAATGGTTTATTTCCATAAAACGTTGCCACATGAGATACATGCCAACACACTGTCTTTTAAAAATTTCCTTATAAAAGAAATCCTTAAACAAATGTTCCGTACGAGGAATACTTATAGACAAACTATCCGAGCTGTACAAATGGATAAACCCCACGAGGCGAACTAATCGACAAATTATACGCCATGTATTAATAAACAAACTATCCGAGGTTTACAAATAGGTGGACCATACGAGGCGTACTAAAAAATTGAGAGTATCATCTCATGTTAATTTTTCATTCTAATAGATGGCTGACAACTCATAATAATCAGCATACGGACAGAGAGATAATTTTTTCACGAGCGCTTTATTTCATTTGTTTGTTTATATTTTTTATCTTTCTATTCACAGAAATGTCCACTGGGGTCGTGATAGATCTATTTTTGAATCATTAAGCAAGCGCAATTAATTTATCTATTTCTGGAATTTGGTTCAGTGTTGACTCGTCGCAGAGCTTTAGGCAAAATTTAACGTGTCTTAAGGTTCTGCTCATCAGCAAAAAATAGAAATAGAAACATTATATTATACAACATCCAATCACATACTCGGAAGCAGTGAAATCAACAGGAAGAGAGAAATCGCTGCAAAATTGCAGTCGACAATCGATGGAAATTTCACCATCCAACTGGATGCACAACGCGAGCATTTCTAAGTTCTCTGCAGATCCCCATACAAGAAATCACCACAGCCGGCCCATTCAGAGCCAGAAAAACGTAAATTCCCCGTACCTCTCAGAACCTCTTAATGATGTAAAAAGTACGAAAAAAACTTCTCCAGCCCCATTTGTGAACGCATGAATTCCACAATGGATGAATTGAAACGATCATGGAAAATAGAGCTGATTCCCACCAAACCCGATGGACACTGTCTCCTTCATGCAGTAGCTCATCTACTTACGAAACAACCAGCATCAAAATGGAATTACAATTCCTTAAAGACTGCAATCAAAACTGAGAGCAGAGCTAACAAAAGCACATACGCTAAGTTTGTTGACAAGAACAGTGGAGACATGCAAAACCTCATAGATCATTACATTGACGACAAACATTTTGATCAAGCTACTGTAGACCTTATACCACTAATCATCTCAAATGTGGCAGGCAAAAAACTTCTCATCCTGGATGAACAGGATCATTGTGTTTTGAAAATATCTGTCGATCCCTTTTCAGGGTTATCAAATAATAACCCTCCACTACGCCTCCATCGTAAAAACGATCACTACAGTGCCCTTGTCACACAAGGCAAAAATGAGACTGGAGTTACCTCATCTTGACAGACTGCCGCTGCCCAGCCAAATAGTAGACTTTCTTACATAGCAGATGCTGGACCAAACACCCTGGGTAACGTAGACAAGATCGATGAATCCTCGAAACGATCCCATCGAGATAGTAACTTTGCTACCTTTAAAAAGAGTGCTAATATAAGTAAAATCAAAATAAAGCAAATTAATGCTCAAAACCTCAATGGTAAATTGGATGACATCAGAGTAATGTTGGTCACTGAAGAAATTGACATTTTGCTTGTTTCAGAAACAAGGTTCGATTCACGAACCCAAAGTTCATTTTTTAACATTCCTGATTACGTGTTATATCGCTTCGATGGCGCTAAAACCAGCCGAGGTAGTGGATCTTATATTTTTGTGAAAGAAATGTACTCAACATCTTCACTTCTAGTGAATAAAGTTTGCGATGGCATTGAAATGGTTTGGTTAGAAGTGCAAATGAATAAGCACAAATCCATAATCATTGACAGCCTTTACCGGCATCCATCGTCTCCCCTAAATCTAACACTAGATTTCATTGAGGAAACCTTCAAAGAAATCCTTCAGGCAAAAAAGTCCATTCTTTGCTTTCGGAGATTTTAATGTTGACTTGACGGACATAAACAATCAGTTAAGCAAACTGCTGTACAAACTAAGCCTATCACAAATGGTTAAAGAACCGACTCGCATCACTAAAGTCTCTAAAACTCTCCTTGATTTGGCAATCACAAATAATCCCACCGCAGTAATTAGAACAGTAATATCACCTTCTATTTCCGACCACCACTCTATAGAATGTGAAATAAACATTGCACCGAAAAGACAAAAATACCGCTTAATGACTTATCGCTCGAAAAGGCACTATTCAGCGGAACTATTTCAAGAAAAACTACTGTATAGGTCCACCGAATTCCAGAATATGATGCAATCTGACGATGTTGACACTCAAGTGTCCATTTTCAACGAGAACTTCACAGCAACTCTCAACGAATGCGCACCTTACACCACCAAAAAAATAAGCCAAAACGAACTGCTTGGATTACTGACGAAATTAAAGAGATGAGCAGAATAAAGAAAGCCAACTTGCAAGAGTACAAGAACAATAGATCAAACAGTACCTTATACAAGATATATAAAGTGTCTCGCCAACCCGCTTCAGCGGCGAAAACTTCCAGAACTAACTGGCACAGGAAACATAGTCTTTAGCTGACACCCTGAACGGGGTCAGTACACGCTGTAATAACAATAATTCATGACAAGTAGGACAATAGCCAAAGAGAATGCTCACCTTGCATATTCTTCGAAGATTATGTTCCGGTGAACATTTCTCCACAAAAAGCCGGCTGTC
>JACJUY010004455.1:27712-46396 GCA_014220935.1 Platorchestia sp. MABIK
GTGATCGTTGGCCAAACGCTCCCTTCTTCGTAACGTTTATTTAAACACGACGTAGGGTATCTGAATCCTAAATCATTACACTGTGCGCGTCTGTATTGAGGGGATGTCCTCACGAGGATAGGTATTAATACTGCAGAGGTTATCGGAGAGATTTTATGCTCACAGCAAATACATAACACCCTGAACAGACAAACTACCCTTCTCAAGGCACTAACGCGACTCACAGAATTGTAAACAAGATTCGAGCGTAATAGCCTCGTGACAATACTACCCTAATAATAGGGGTTGGCCAACCCACCACGCATTGACTAAATTAAGACACATGATAAAATGATCCCTTAATGATTACGTTTCCAACAGCACAGAGCAGGGTCATAGCTTCAAATTACGTGTGTACTCTCAGGCACTGCTTCAGTTCCGATTCATTGAATTATTTACAGTTCAGTACAGTATCTTTTGATGATTATATGACAGCGTCTCGTAAATTTTCTTCAAGTTGAAATTGACTGCGAAGAACTGCCAAGAGAGGTGTGAAACCGCCCTCCTGCACAGATTCAAACATTTAACCCATTACTTTGATTGCAAAATGTGCTCATTTAAACATTTAGTGTTAACTTTGAATGACAGTACTTTACATCACATATTTTTTTTGAACAGCACATCTTGTTCAACTAGAAATAATTTCTCACCCGCCCAACGACGTCTACACTTTTTATTTTCTGATTCTAATGTCTCGACCCCGATGGTCGTGCGTGAGACTTCTCTTCTCTGAAAAATGAAAGAGAGAAAATTCAAAATTAATTCTGAGTATGATTGCACTACGACGCCCGCTGTATGTGTCCACGAATTTTTCAGAGTGTATTTTCAGTGAACACTTAGTACTAACGCACCTTGTCGGACGGCTTGCCTAAACTCACTAACTCTTTGGTCTTTTTGCGCTGCCCGTTCCGATCTTGGGGCTGCCCTCTACACAAGTCCACGCCTACAATTTCTCTCTGATAGGCGGTTCTTCACTTCTAAAATTTTTCAAGGGTACTCGGACCATTGTATTGGCCGTAAGCCCTCTGATGAGAACGTATAGCCGACTCCGCCCTCTTTCAGAAACACTGGCGATCTTTTTCCATGAAATTCTGCTCTAACTCTTTTCCCTATGTTTTTCTAATGCCTGGGTGTTTGGCATCCAGCTGTGTCAACAATCTTGTCGCTCCGAGTGTCGCTCGTTTCCAACCCTCGAGCTTGAGTGGTGTATCATAAATCACCCTCTTGTGGTTTGACCATTGGCTTTCACGTTCCTTCGGCTCAGGCCTATTCAAAAAAAAGCTGAGACACCCGCTACACAAGCATGACACACATCAACACACCACTCCAACACAAAATGTGGCACACAACTCCAGAACATGTGAAAACAAGCCACTAAGCACACATGTTAAGCGCTCCGGCACACATGTTAAGCGACACGCTCGTGCTGTTGGAATACGCAAGTACTACAATATCCTAAAAAAAAAATGCAAAACCCAAGAGCACAAATCAGTTGACACAAAAAAAAAGACACAAATCAGTTGAAAATTCCCAAAATTAAATGTTTCTCAACACTGTGCTTCACTGAGCTTTGTTCATAGTATTATTTCTACGTTATGGCGCAAGTTTATTATCGAATGAGCTTTTCATGCAAACAACTTTTCCAAGGCTAATTTTTCTTGTAAAACATTTATGAAACTGTAAAATTGTGAACACTTTTCATGACTAATTGAATAAAAATTATTTTCTTTGCTATTTCTTGGAAAGAAGCTTCAAAGCTTGAAAAATGTCTGATGTGACTTTTATCGCATTCTTAATCGTTTTTCTCAAGCCTTCACTAAATGCTAAATAGTCCTCCTTCAGTTAGAGGGATTTAGCTCTCATTGTTTTGTTTGCTACCATTGCTGGTGGAGAAATCCAATTCCCTCATTATTTTTTTTAAAGTGGGCATTGAAATTCTGAAAGATTTGAAGAAGTCAAATACTCTTGAGTAATTCATAAGGCATTACTGGAAATCGTGTTTGTTTGTACGTTATCATCACAAAACCATTGGTTGTGCCTCATCCCATAGTGGCGTCAACATGGCCGGTACAGAAATTTGCATTGGCTCAGGTGTTAGTAAAACTGCAAAAAGTTCAAATCATGGGACCACACTTCTGCTAAACGGTTGCTCTGTTATGGTATTCTAGTAAAATTAATGTGCTAGGTGTTGTATTGAATAATTGATGAGGCTAATGTGATTGCTATTATTTCTCTTCTGTTCGTACTCTGGTGCGTGTGTTTGATTGGTGTCTGACAACACGGGACTTTGGTAATGGAGACTAAAGAATGGGAGACTTGGCTTGGTTCTGTCGTCATATTCTTATCTATTGTTGTTTATGTGCTCATTGTCCTTTTAAATGACTGGGCTGGAAAACAGAAACTTTCATATACAGTATGTGTGGCTCAGCATTTTGGCAAAAGTTGCTGTACTATTTACCCTCCGGGTTTTTTCCTCTACACTTTTGGTTGGTTCAAACAGCAACTGAATTTGTGTTTCTTTGTTCAAATGTTTTTCTGGATGTAGAAGTTTCTGGTTAACAATGTTGTTGCATTGCAGAGTCCCTCTGCATTAAGAGGAACCTGTTCTAATAAACGTCTTGACTTGCCCTTGCAAGATATTTTCTAGGTTTACTGCGTTTCACTTTTGTGAAGGTGCAGTTCTTACTATAATTGTTTAAGAGAACGAGAAACACAAGATAATTTAATCTCGAGTTACTTAAGTTGTATTTCTTTTACTAAGCTGACGAGCGCATTTCCTGGATGATATGGTTAGTATAGCTTTCACGAGTGTACAGCAACGACTTTGTGTCATGCTCATTCTGTTTTTTCGACCGTAATTTTCTGTCTTAAACATACACAGACAGTGCCCTACTAACATTAACGTTCTATTTCCTTTGTATATCTTGGTGTATAAAATAAGGCGTTTTCGAGTCTGGTATTAGTGCTTTTCTTAGCAAGCCTCTTTCCCATCTAGAGTGCATGCAATAAATATCCAGTTTGCGCTGATGCTGCAAGAGAAGAAGGAGGATGCTTGAAGATGTGGTTAGAGGTGCCTAAAGTATCTTAGAATTTTTCATTCTGATCTGTTTTTCTTCTAATAGAAAAGTAATTATTCTTCCTTTTGTTTTTCCTGTAATAGGTAGTAGTTAAGAATCGACCGTGTGAAAGCAAAAATAAAGTTTAAAAAATTTCTTAGAAACTTGCGATCGATCCTCAGATTCATGCTCAATTGAAATGTTTTGGGTTATTTTTACATGTGGGACTACACACTTACACGATGTGTGGTTGTTGACAGGGTGGATACGGCGGGGGTCGCGAGATGCCTCCCCAGAACCCCGCTCAGTACCAGCGACCTCCGCTTGACCATGAGGGCTACCGGCACGAGGGGCATCAATCTGCCCCGTATGGCGGCCACTATCCCCCTCCTCAGCAGGTGTACGACTACCAGGCTGCACCGCAGCAGCCCAAGTACGCCATGCAACAGCAGCACATGCAGCACGCTCCTCAGCAGCAACAGCAGCCGTACGCGCAGTATGGCCCAAGTCACCCCTCAGCTAGCAGCCCGCGCAAGTCCACGGGACCACCCACCAACATTGGCGTAAGGATAATGTGCTGTACTTTTATGGTGCATGTATGATGTACACGTAGGTAAAACGAGCTCGATCAACTGAACGGTTCACGTCTCGAGCAGCTGGCACCGTAACACGACTGGCGGTGGTACATGCGACCGCCAATGCATTTTAGACTGCGATTCGATGTAATTTTTTACTGTAGTTCAAGACATCTCATAGGTGCCTCAACCTGAAGAACGTTGATCAGGTGATGGTGCATATTCTTATTAGTAAAGATGACACACAGACTAATGATAGAATATTTGCAAAAATGAATATTTTTTTATCAAACGCACAAAACTTTCGGTTTTGTACTTTATCTTTCCAAATATGGCCCTAATATAGGTATAACTTTGGTTACAGCGGATGTTAAAAGGAGATAAATTATTAGCAAATAGGGCTTTAGTAGATGACCTTAAGGTAATCGAAAACGTGTCCAATGTCACCATTTCAAAATGTAGACAAAACACAGAAATGCATTCTGGCTGAAGTCATAATTTTCCTACACTTTTAATTGCCTACAGTTAATGACGAGTAAGTGCTGAATTTATGTAGTACAAAGAAGTATTACAGTATGTAATTGCCACTAGGGACTCGTGAAATGGCATGGTGCATTCGACTGGGACTAATTCATTGTTGCTGAATTTCAGATTAAAGTGTATCAAAATTATGACTTCAGCCAGAATGCAATTCTGTTTTTTTGTCTGCATATTAAAATGGCGACATTGGCCAAGTTTTCGATTACCTTAAGGTCATCTGCTAAAGCGCTATTCGCTAATAACTTATTTCTCGCCTCATAAATTCCTTTTTGAAGTATTGCGCTTCACCCAATATCTTTGTCCACTCTTCAAGGTTAATTTTATTCTCGGTTTTCGGCAGTAGTGCTGAAGAACGCTGCTTATCGATAGCTATACTGACCTCTTCACTTCGAATTGGTCAAAGTCATTCACCCTAGAAATATTTGTAGATGATATTTCCTTTTAAAATCGTCTGTAATCGAAGTTTAACCTATATTACGGTCATATTTGGAAAGATAAAGTACAAAACCAAAAGTTTTGTGTTTGATATAAATCTTCATTTATGCAAATATACTATCATTAGTCTGTGTCATCCTTACTAATAGGAAAATCTTTCGAAAATGAAAGCTGGAATTTTTCCCTCTTCTATTTAGGTACATATGGAACTCGGATGTTTGATTTTGCCCCGTGCTTATGAACTTTTTTCAAACCTAGAATATTCTTTTGTTTTTCTTTCAAGCGTTTGTTCAACCCTGTACTAGACTATTTGTCTTTACCTCAGGGGTATTGTCTACAGAAAAATTTTTGCGTTACCTTGTTTTTCCTATTTTCTCATTTTATATGTTCAACCATTGAAATGCTCACACGCCACCTTGATCTGGATTTGAATCAATCCCCAAATGATGTTTGTTGATATTTACGTTCAACTATTTTTTTTTAAATTATGTCAGTGTGGCAGATTTTAATGGTATGTCATTTTTACTCTTACTCCTGCGAAACAAGTCATTTAGGCGTTAATATATTTGCTCCCGCTACGATTTCCGCGTTGTTTTTCGTACAGGCTAATGTACATATTCATGTTGAGGTTGTATCATTGTGAATGTATTTGTTTTGACGTCTCAACGCATTCTTTCAGAAGGATTAAGGCCCTCCGCATACGGGGCTACTCTAATGGAACTAAACTGGTTTGTGATTGACGTTACTGACCAGTTCCTAACTCATTAGTGATGCGGTTCCGCACACGAGGCTGCTAAAATCCGTAATCTCCTCTGGGTGTTCGTGGAAGTAGGACCGCATAATGCAATCATTCAGCAACATTGTGGATAGCGATTCAAGTGGCGAAGATATGAAACTATATAATCATTATCGTCAAAGAAGAAATGGAAAACGAAGACAATTTTTGATTCATCCATACATAGAGAAAAATTTTAACCGCCGCCTATTCGTTGCTGCAAAAAAATTACAATTTGAGGATACTCTATTAATAAATATATATTAAAGATAGATTTTCATTGTATACTCATGCAAAATTAAATTATATGTACCACCAACATAGCATATCAAATACATAGATTATTTTATACAGGTTGTTGTGTAATTCGATACACACATTTTAACCATATACAGAAAAACGCAAAATAAAACGATTTTCATGAGGGACAAAAACCTCGGAACACCTTCGTTTTCGAGAAATGTTTATCCAGAAGGTTCTCCGTAAGAATTGGCTTACAATGCAGCCATTGAATAAAATCTAACTGCTGCTGGCGCGTGCTGTAGCATACCAAAAGAAGAATCTAAAGTTATTTTAGATAGTTATTTCTCAAAAAAAGATGAAATATTCAGGTTTATGCCACTCGTGAACATCGTTTTTTAGCGTTTTTCTGTATATGGGTAAAACATGTACATCGAATTACACGACACCCTGTATATTATTCAATGAAATTAGAAGGAAATTAAATAAATTATAATAAGCATTGTACGACGCAAAAATCTATTACCATTAATATTATGGCTTTTCCAACTTTACTCCATTGAGTTTCTGTTTCATACATCCTGGAGTAACCTGATAGTTTAAAACGGGTGTTTTTTCATTTTCTAGACCAATTTTCTGTTCAATTTTTGCTCGTTCATTCTGTAGAACGTTCATACAATCGAAAAGTTACCAAGAAACTGAGAGACTCAACTCAGAAGTGACTGGACATGCGAGTCACCCAGCAACTTGTAGCTAACGCATTACTAACGAGTTAGTAAGCAGTAGCTCCGTGTACGGCGCCCTTATCAATTACACACGAAGTGACTCAATGCAAACTGGTTAGTAATTTGCGTCTGTGATCAGTTTCTTTAGAGTAGCCCCGTGTGCGGAGGGCCTAAGTGTTCAATTTTTTTTTCAACTTTATTGCAGGTCAACCAACTTTTACGGTGCGCCCACTTCAATATTAACGTAGTCAATCAGAGTATTCACGGGCTTTAAACATTTTTTCCTTTTCAATTTTTTGCTATAGAAAAGAAACATTTGGTCTTGCATTGTTTTTAACTGATTAATTAAATTATGGTGATTTCCGGAATTGTTTCAAGAAAGGATTCTCAGACATTAAAATAATGCTCCTTTGCTATGATATTGTTCAGAAATCTTATATGGTCCACGTCCAATACGTCATGGTCTAATTCGATGTGTTTGCGACCTTGACATTTGGCATCGAATTTTTTAACAAATGCAAATGAAATGGTCTGTTGATTGAAAGTTACGTTGAGGATATTATCGTTTCGTATGTTAGAACAGAGTAAAGTTATGCGTTTTGGCAACGCGTGAGTGGGAAAGGGAGCGTAGCCCCCTGCTGCCTGTGAGTGCACAGAAATGTTGGCTTATACAATTTTCCCGTAAAGAATGTTTCAATCTTTTGTTTGAGAGTAATTTGAAGTTAATAGGTGCATTATTTCAAAAGTTACAACTAGGTAAAGTTATGTGTTACGACGGCGCGCGTGTGGGATAGGTACATCGAGAAATTTCTTTAGTTTACAAACAACCGTTTCCATACCGTCTCGGTTGCGGCCGGCCGGTTTAATTTACTCTTTCTTACCGTGTCCACTCCGGCTGGCAGAGGTGCTACCAGGCCCTGTATGACTACGAGGCGGCGGACACGGACGAGATCAGCTTCAGGGACGGTGACCTGATCATCAACTGCAGCGACGTGGACGAGGGCTGGATGACGGGCACAGTGCAGCGCACCAACGCCTCTGGCATGCTGCCTGCCAATTACGTCCGCCGCGTCTCCTGAACAAATTAACCATTCACTCGTATTTCACTTTTTTCATACGTTTTCTTGTATTTTACTTGTTTGTCTTGTTACTTACTCCAATTGTCTTTTTTACTTATTTTTTGAACTTGTTTTTCTGGCGTTTTTTTGCAAACATCTGATTATGCTCGTCCAATTTGTAAGTATTTTTATATCTGTTTATCTCTTTTGCATTTGTCCCAATCCTCACGTCTCTTTACTGCTCTCGATGTCCTAGGATTTTTCAAATTTTCATGATAATCTAAATTTTCTTCGCCACATTCTGTTCATATCTTATGCACTAATAAGCTGGCCTATTTCCAGTATATTCATGCAATTTTCTTTCTTTCTCTCTTTTCATTGGATTTTTTCTCCGTTTTTTGGTTGAATTTTCTTTCTTTCTCTCTCTTCTGATCAGGTTTTCTTCGTTTTTTGATGGGATTTTTCTTTTCTTCACCCGTCACCTCATTTGATTTTCTCTTTATTCCTGTCTCAAAGGTGTAATTTTCTCTTCATCTCAACCAGAAGTGTTTCTTTTGTATCATGTCCAATCATTTCGTTCATTTTTTATTTTCCATTTATTTTATTCGAAATTGTCGTAGCATTTTGTAAAAGTTGATATAGATTTGCCAACAGAATACGCCGATTTGTTTCATGCATGTGATGTAAAATTTGACCAAAATTGGTATAGTAATACAGCGGTGGATTTTTTTGCAAGTCGAACGATGCACTCGTATTTTGGAGACAGTAGTGTTCTCTCTTCTGAATTCATCGTGGTGTCGTTTTTCGAGTAGTCGAGTACACCTGGTAGTTATTTTTGTATCATCTAATTTCCTGTGAAATAAAACGTTCGATTTCCACTCAATGGTAAAAGATGCTCATTCTTGTCATTTTTCTGATAATTGAACTGAAATTAATTATTCATCTGAATTTATTCCTTGTTCAGCAGGTTCAATTTCTGAAGCAGAATTAGGCTGTCTATTTGTATTCACTGGAGGCTAACTCCCATTACTTCCAAGGAAAGTATTTCATCTCTTGAACTTTGCCCCCGTATCAAGGATACAAGCCAGGTTAATGTATGTACAGTAGTCCAACTTCGGTCCTGGGTCTTACTTATTCTTCTCAAGTAATTTATTTCTCACATGTTTCGATTAGGACTCGTCTCCTATTTGCTCTAATACTATTCAGGCAACCTTAATAGTGATGTCTCGATCTTCATTGATCATCTTCCTCTTTGGACGATGTTTGATTGTGTCTACTTGGTCTAGATAGAACGTTTTATTTTTCATACATGCTAATACGATGATGCCCTGTGATCAACCACTAGTTTTGTTCAGTTAATTATTCTTAACGAAATTGTTTTATCTTCTATTAGGATTTCAATTTTGGCCTCCTGTTGATTGTAAAATTCTCATTCCGTTGAAACCAATCATTCCATTCAACAACGTAGAGATTACAAAGCCATTCCTGAAATTTTAGAATTTCATTACTTGAAAGTAGCCTCATGTTCTCCTTAATGACGCACTACGTCTGTTGTGTAGCAATTTTAAAAAATTTGATTCTGTACATAACAGAATGTAGTTGAGCGTTGGCAGCTCTGAGGCAGCTTTACTTTACTGTATTTAAGGCAACTCTTAATTATTGCTCCGTTGTGATTGTTCGGTACAGCTGATACATTTTCCTCCTGTTATGTAACTGTTAAGTTTCGTTAATATGCGATAGCTGAGTGGAGAGATCGCATTTTGGAACTTGTGCCTTCTTTCGTGCTTCCATTATTTGCGTGCGATGGTCATGCATGACTGGCGAGCATCTCGCTAAACTACATTGTGTTAGGAGATATTCTTTTCCCCAGTGACGTCGCTGAGACGGCCGGTTTTGTACTCTTATAATTTGGTATAATCTTTGAGGTCATCGCCTTTTACCGAACATCTCTTCAAATTCATGAGCAGAAAGACTTCTTCAGATAGTGCCTTATATAAAAACATGTGCCTTCTTGCTTCGACTCACTTTCTGCTGACTTATATGAATTTTAGATTTACCCTAACCAATATATGTGTGAACTTTCGTAGTTCTTGCGACGCCAAACTGAACTCGAAATTATGTATTGTGCATGTCTGAATTTTAAATGTTGAAAATTCGAGGTTTCCGCGTTTTTAAACTAAAGTTTAACACAAAAAATTGCGGAAAAGTTCATAAACCTGTTCACCAAAGGAAAGAAAGATGTTTTCTGGAGATTTTCTACTTAGGTAGAAAAGTGGAATCATTCTAATTTTCTTGTGTAGTGGAGGGATTTTGGAATTTAGAGAGATGCGTAAGAATTCCGATTTCAATTAGATGGAAGCTAATAGTGTCTGTCATCGTCATTATCTTATGGGCTTTAATTAACGGAAATATCTTTACTCGCCTCTCACAGTAACATTTGTTACAAGGGTCTAGTATGGGTGTAGTTTTAGAATTAGGCAGGTCTCAGTTTCTTCATTCCACCTTATTTTTCTTCTGGAGGATTGTGTTCTATTTCTGCTCGCTCATCTTCTATGTTGTGTCAGTGTATTTCATTCTCAAGTATATTGTCTCTATGAAATGCTTCTTGCCACTGTCAAAACCTCTATTCACCGAACACGGTAGTTAAATCCTTAGTATTTCAATGAAAAATTTGATAAATTACTCGTTTAGTGCATGGCACTTCATAAATGAAATGTCACTTGATTATAACCGATGACTATCGTCCGTGCGCTTTGTTCCTGTGTGCGCGTGCTTCGCAACTTTTGTATTGTTCATTCAACATTATTGTTAATTTGTGGGTTTTTCGACGATGTTGGCACCTCACAGTTCAAGATCTTGTGTCAGACAAGATTTCGGCGGCGAGCTTCGTTCAGTGATGTCCGGTTTCTGTTGAATGACTTAGTGGTGGGTGGTTCAACCTCTGATGAATGGCTTACAGAGAGAGGTAAAGGGTTTTTGTATGCATGCATAGCGACTAACTCAAAGTTTGTATCATATATTGATGAAGAAACTCGAATTTTGCTAGCTTGTATGAAACTTCTTTCTGCTGGGTGATTATAGGAAGTGTGTGCCAAAGTTCTTGGGGGGAACATAGTGTGTTTCTTGGTACAAATATATCACGTCGTCTGTACTTGTTGATCGTGTCAGTTTTTATGTACTGTCCCATTTTTTTTTTATCAAAGTTTGGTGAAGTTGTTCTCAATTGATTCCCCTTTCTTTGCATCCTTAATGTAAAAGTGTGTTTATTTGATAGGTTCGTACCGGCTTTAGTGCGCACCCTTCATGAAAAAACGCTATTTATGGAATCTTTCCCAGCACATTATCCAGAGAATACATTATGTACTCCACGTGGCCTTCATGGCAGTATCGTCAAGTTGTCACGCAGCTAATTCAATGTCTCGTGAGCCTCGCATTGTCTATTCCATGAAAGACGGTTTTTCTGTAATACAGAAAGATTCACTCTCTGATGCGTGTATCGTAGGCAAGCTATGAAGCAACAAATATTACGGCTTATGCGCGCTTGTTGACGCTTCTCTTCAGTTGAACGCCTATGTAGATGCATCCATTTTTTAGCACTGAGTGGGATTTGTTGTAAAGAAGGCTACGTTCCTTTCTGTTTTTACTCAAAAAACCAAAACTAGGACTTCCGTTTAAGCTGTCTGACAAACATTTTTGCAATGCCTTTTGAAGTCATCTTGTGCTAAAAATGCTGGTTCTTTGTATAACCAATTGTAAGCGCTTATCCAATACAGTGCATATTCAAATTCCAAGACTGAAAAATACAATGGAATGTCAGAGTGCTTTAAAAAACATGGAATACGTGCTTATTCCTTGATAAATTAAAATGTCTATCCTTCCGTATATTTACTCCAGGATGGTTTGTTCGCCCTAAAAGTATATGTAGATTTCGTTATATCATGCCAAGGATTCTATTTTTAGATGTTTATCGTTGAATCATTGACTTGAAATGATTTACCTCTAATAGCTTACTTTTAGTACCCGTAATTTTAAATCGACTGAAACCCTGTGTCCGAAGTCGTAATCTTTGATTTTGTTTATTCTATCGTGTGCAAGCTACCTGTAGTACTCGAAACAAAAATGTTGATCTTAAATTGTACTTGCGGGAAAAATCTCAACCTTGTGGATGCTGTTATATTTTGATATAAATATGAACGTACGAATATGCTGCCCAGGTAAACGGTGATAAGGCAGGCTCTTAAGGCCTCACGGCTATGGTTACGTGAGGAAAATTTATTAGAGAGGGCACTTTTACACTTTTTTGTGTTAGATTATTCTCTGAGAATTTTTAAATGAAGTTTGTACCCTCAAAACCACATCAAAATTCGTTTAGAGTGGCTCTTGGTTGTTTTACTTTCACTGTCATGTGGGCTGATCGATGGTTTTATTTTATTTTTCTATCAACTCTCGTTTTTTTTAGTTGTGTTATAATGACGTTATAAGAATGTCCCCCATATTTTCCCAGATTATTTCTTCATTTCTTGTAGGTGTATTTATTGAGCTACACAGCGTGTGCACTCGAGTTTGTTAAATGTTGAACTTGAGTTCAGGTCAAGTAATATGCATGTATGAGTAATGATACTCATTATTTCATACGGGAAAATTTTTTGATTGACATTCCAGTTTAGAAAAACATTCAGTTACAAGCATTTCAAAGAATGAATGATAAATCAAGTTTTCATAGGGATGAAATATTTAATGAATACGATCATATTTTTGAGGGAGAACAAAACGTGATGAAAATTTAAGAAAAATAGTGCGCAGGTTGAATGAAATAACCAATATACGTTGGAGGGGTGGTCTGATTTGAATGATTGCAAATTTTTTTTTATATTCCCATTGAAAAAACGTTAAGAAGCAGCTTTTAACGTATTTTTAGGTGTGCATTTCTGGTGTTTAGGGTTCAATTACTTCAAATATCGATAAATAGAAGGCTATTTTCCGCTCATTTAAACCAAATTTCTTCGTTAATTCTTGAGACCAAAAACAGCTACAGTGTATTCATGAAAAAGCTAAGGGAAGATAATACAGTGCCTACATTGTAACCACGCACATTTACATGTGTTTATTTTGTGTCATGGTATTGGTTGCACTTGCTTTTCAAAATGAAATACCCCAGTTATTTTGATGCAATCAAAATGAGTTTCAAAGCTACGGAGAGGTAGACCGTGATTAAAAATATTGAGTTGGCCAAGAAATTAGTTCTCTTTTTAAATTGGGAATGAAAAGGAAATATAACAATTAAAAATCTATTTAAACGGTACAATATGTACCATTTGCTTCTATTATCATTCAACATCTGTTAGGTAGAATCGAAGATTTTAGGCTCTTATTTAGTGAAGAATATTTCGAAGAAATTTTTCATGTCTTCATCAGAATTGAACCTAATCCCGTACAATGAATGTTGCTGTGATCAAAGATGAAAATCAGAGGGAACCAAATCAGGAGACCGTGCACGGTAAGGCAAAACCTCCCATCCAAGCTGCAGCAACTTCTCCCTAAGTCAAAACAGTGTGTGCCCTTGCGTTGCTATGTTGAAAAACAACGCCCTCACAATTGACCAGTTCCGGCCGTGTCTGATGAAAAGCCATGCTCAACTTCTCCAGTCGTTCACAGTAAACCTCGGAATTGATTTTATTCGAAGAAGGAAGTTCAATGAAGATAAAACCTTCAAGGGCGCAAATTCAAGCAAAAATGTAGAACTTCTCTACTTAGAGGCTTATTACACACTGACGTAAACAAGCTCGCTGGACGGATACAGGATTTTGAGAATGATAATGTAAAAATGATCTTCTAAATGTTGAAAATATCACGTTCACAAAAAGAACGAATTTCTTTGCCAACACAATACTGTGAGCCTCGATAGCAAAATCCTAAATTTCAAGAAGAAAATGTTTAGGAACGTTAATGGTTGAAATTTGTACAGTAGAGTAAAGATTTTAATATTCTTCAGGTTAGGATATATCAGAACAAAACTAAATTTGGTGTCAGTTGGGAGTTTTCAATGGACACACTCGTTGAACTAGAAATGAGTAATGAAGAAACACAAATTATTGCCACCAACAACCTGTAGGAGCCGGGCAACCGTAGCGAGGTTTGGGGAACGAGGAATGTACTTTGATTGATGAAATTGTTCAGTTAAGTTTTATTATAAGAATTATTCATGGTTTTGTATCCCTAATTTTACGATGTCAGTCGAAGCGCGGAATCCGTGTTAAGGGTAAAAAAAAAATATCAGTGCATCAACATATAAGGCCAGATTGCAAGGTTTTAACACCTCGTTTTCATAGAGTATTCCTTGTGTTTCGAAGTAATGATCCAGTGTTATATATTTAAGATAACAGAAAATCTTGTTTTTTATGTAGTTTTGTTTGATTTAAGTCTAGAAATTGTTAGTCACTGAATAGAATAAACGTCAATCCACGATTAGTTGTTCTCGAATCAAATTTTTGAGCACTTCAATCATTAGAATTTTTGCGTTCTGTGACTATAACAACAAATTGCATAATAGTTTGACTTCACTGAAAAGTGAGGTTTTTCATGAAAGGTAAAAAAATATCACGCGGTAGACTTTTTTGAATAGTGTAACTAAGCTTCGTTACATCTCTTTGCCAAAGCTTGACCAGCCCTAATACTTACCTAATTATTTTAGTAGAAGACTTCAACTAAGTTGCAGCTATGCCTATTGTCAATAGAAAGATTATATTTTTGCGTCGTAAGAAGATGGTGGAGTAATTTGAGTACAACGGATGAGAAAAGTACGTTTTCAATTTTTAGACGGTTCCAAGTTTTCATTTTATTATTTAATAATATAACGGAAACCCATGAGCTGGACGCTCACCTCCATTGTCTGATTTTCTCGCTGTGATGGGCAGAAAGAAAATTCATTTTCTACAGCAGCTTTCAGCTCTCGCGATATATTCTGCAGCAGGCCTCTGCTTACTATGTATCAAGTGTAGTAAATGAAATAATTAAAGGTAAATTAATTAACATGTGTACAGAGTTCCTTTTAGTTTTTCAGTAACGTCGCCGTCTCAAACTCAGCTTTGTACTGTTAACTTAATCTTATGACTAGCAATAAATAAAAGTACATTATTTGCGTGCGATGGGCAGTTCCTGCGTTTCCTCCTGTTTTATTATTATAATGCAATAACTGACTGCCTCGACAGTTTCATTATCAACTCCCAACTCAGACTAGTCGCCGCGAAACGCTTCGAAGCGTTTAGACTGCCATGTAAAGAGCAGCGTTTTATGCAACGTATATTCCCATTCCCATTGTATATACGGATCGACCACTTGCATAGAATGCGAACCTCCTCTTAATTGTAATCACAAATAATTCTTCGTAAGACTAACTCCAATAAACCACGGATAAATTAAGCGCTTCATAATACAGCTTCATTTATATTAAAAAATGAAACAAATTTCTTGATGCGGGTCTCGCAGCAGAGAAATTCCTAGTCCAAAAATTTTCATCAACTAATTTCATCCCGAATATAAAATAAAACTCCTGCAGGACGAGGTCTAGTGCACGGAAGTAAATAAACAAGCTCAAACAAACTGACGTCGAAACCTTGCAGTTTATTCTGGCTAATTTGCGGAGCGAACAGTAAGCTTTCATTAAAACTTTTCCTTTTCAGCTTCTAAAATTAAAAAGGAAAATTATCACTCGCTTAGAAAATTTCAACACCTCTATTAATCGCTAACGTCTACTTGACCCCATACTCACGTGCAGCCTTGGGTTAAAGCTTCGGAGCAACTTGAGGGGAGATAGCCTTCCGTCAACCTCGTCTCTCAAATCTCACAATAGATGATAGCAACATCCTCCGTTGTAGACTGCTACTACAGACCGCCTCTAGAGGAACTTCTGTCTGTCTTCCTTTGCAGGTAACGCTGTTGAGCCTCTATAAACTTATCCCCAACAGTCCGTTTGGCAAAAAGGCGTGCCACTCTGTCTTCTTTAGACTCTACTTCCTTCTTAGGGTCCTCAGATTTCGGTGAAGATTCCGTAGCGCTCTCGGGGGACGATGGAACTTCTTCCTTGACGCTTATCCGATCAGGAGACTCCGCTTCTCGTTCATCAGCATCGTCAAGTTTCGACGACGAACGTTTACGAGAATTTTTCTCTGACTGGTCGGGGTTTCTTCCATTATTTTTGTCTGTCGTTTTAGGTTTAGTTCTCCTGAACTCGAAAGCAGGTCTAGTGGAGTTGTCCGTACTGTTTTGATCGCCGTTTGAATTTTTAGAGTTTTGATCAGAATTTCTAAATTCACGACTCGATCTTTCAGCATCATCCTTAGAAGTGTGTGAATCACTAGATCGTTTGAAATCACTCCCATGACTTGCAGCATCTCGATTGGAACTAGTCGGATTACTGCTTGAACTTTTAGTATCCTCGCGATCAGGCTGCTGATCCGTAAGCTTCCTTTGTATTCTTTTGCTACCGTTGGAAGGGGACCTACTTCTTTTTCTGCTGCTCGATCCAGCCTCGAGATCCTGCGCTGTACTTAGGTGGTGATCAGCGTCAACTAAGGACTCGGCAGACGCAGTCTTGTAAACCGACTCAGTGTCCACATTTGCTGCATCACCGCCTAAACGCTGGTTAAAAATTTCCTTGTAAAACAGACTCGTGCTTCTGTCTCTCATGGCATCATTTTTCTCTGGAATGAAGAATTAAACATGGTCTGAGCATTAAATATCGCAGAATAGTCTCATAAATAAAATAGTGAGCTAAATTATCAGAATTATTGGGCATAAAATCTTACAATTTCTTTAGACTATAAAAAACGAAATAGGGATTCAAGGATGAATATAGAAAATACTGCAGATTTTGACAATAGACGTCATGGTGGCACATCCACAAAAGGATAATTTTTCGAAACAAGAAATTCACACAACAGACAGTGGATCTTCGATCATTTTTGCATCCAACTAATTTTGGCTAACAGTAAAAGTGATACGAAGTGTCTGAGACCGATGATGATAAATTTACGTGTACAATGAACGTGCATCTCGAAGTTAAACTTTTAATTTACCATGAAGGAAAGGAGAAGCTCACCTTCAATAACCTCCATCATTTTCTCTCGAGCTTCAGCTTGGCGAATCTCCTCGAGCTTTTTGACATATGCGGGCGTGACGAAAGATTCCTTGTCATCAAAGAAGCCTTGCTCAGCGTCCCTCTCCTTCTGCACCTTGCGCACCGTACAGCGATCTCTCTCCAGCTGCCGACGCTGCGCGCTCTGCAGGATGCGCCCGATGTACTTCGGCTGCGCAGCCGCACAAAAGATTAGCTATGATGTTTACCAAATAGACGTACGTCATCATACTGTTTGTCAGTTGGCTGTTTTACATCGGCCTTATTGTTCCACATCTTCTAGTTATTTCATTGTCGCTTCTACCTATATGAGGCGGTTACGATAAACGTAGGAGTGCTTATCCAACACCTGTGAGTGTCATATCAAACAAAAAGGAACAGGTATTCTCAAAGCTGGGAAGCACCACTGAAAAAAGCATAGGTACATAATACCCCTACATGTGAAATTAGGGAAAGAAGAAAATGCGTGAAATATTATAGCAAAAATGCTCATATTTCCAACTAGTTTATTTGCCCCGTCACAAGAAAAAACTCGTGAGACTTACACAACTTAACTTGTTCGTAACTGACACACAAAGCGCCTCTCAAAACGTAAGGATTTCAAAATTTCATCTGTGGGATTGCGAAAATCTTAACCTAACAAAAGTATCCTTTCAACAGTAGAAAATTAGGGCATATCTAATTAAACTTCACGACACTTCACAAAAAAAAAATGCACGGAGAAAGAGATGTTAAAGAGTGAAATGGTAACTGGTTCCTCCAAACAAATTTTACTCAGTTCTTCACCCTGACTGGCACGGGTTGTAGCGTGAAACTAACTGACGATTCAAAAAAATTAGATGCCAAAATTTGGATGTTCAAAGCAAACAAAAAATACTAATCAATACTTATATGCCTTTTGGATAAAAAAAGATCGTTCCATATCTTCAATTTGATCTGTTTACACTGAAATTAAGTTCTTGCAAATGAATGTGTTAATTATTCTCTTCGTAAGCACGAACTATGTTTTACGTTTTCCCTATCTTCTGACTAGAAATTATCAAAACTACACCTTTTTTGATTCAAGTTAAAATTTCTGACTTTCAAGTTAAAATTTCTGACTTTCAAGTTAAAATATCTGACTTTCAAGTTAAAATATCTGACTTTCAAGTTAAAATATCTGACTTTCAAGTTAAAATATCTGACTTTCAAGTTAAAATATCTGACTTTCAAGTTAAAATATCTGACTTTCATGTTAAAATAGCTGACTTTCAAGTTAAAATAGCTGACTTTCAAGTTAAAATATTTGACATTCAAGTTAAAATATCTGACATTCAAGTTGAAATAACTGACATTCAAGTTGAAATAACTGACATTCAAGTTGAAATAACTGACATCAAAGTTACAAATTTTAAATTCACCATAAAATATTTTATAAAACGATTTAAAAATATGAACTTTAAGATATTGCTCATTAAATTATATTGACTAAAAAAATCATAATTTAGGAGTGGTTTGTATTCACATGCGTAAATGCTTCCATGGGTATAAAAACACGAGGCGAGTACACATGTACATGGTTTAATACAATAATAATAAGTTTGTAATGCTCCTTATTACAATATTTCGTTTTCCTTTTTTCCTTTTCTTTTTCTTTTAATACAATAATAAGTCTTAAATGCTCCCTTAACACGTCAGAAGTTTTTAATGCAATCTATTTTATGAACAAATATACAGATGTTTAAAATATTTCCATATATATTTAAATTGCATTCTCTACAGAAGAATGAATATAATTTATTTGATAAATCTTTAAATGCAATAATCTAATAGATTTTGAATAAGAATGCGATATATTTATTAAGAACTACATATGTATAATTTCATGCAGTTGGAATGTCACCCATGTTCAGATCTTGCATTAACAAAACTGCTGGATAGTGTTTTTGCAAAGGGTTACACGTTTTCATACACAAAGTGGGAGTGATTTTTCCCACAGATTGATCTATTATTCCTTCCAAATGTTGCAGCCGATGTTCAGTCTGGGTCATGCCTGGAGGAGGAGGTCTCAAAATATCTTCACGTGTTGTGTTGAGCAGTTTCTTTGCCTCTGACTTAACAACGCTCCA